>JAAGKR010004181.1:8513-52419 GCA_011419295.1 Clarias macrocephalus
GTGTATTATTATTTAGCACTGGCACTTTGCGGCGCCTTGATCGGGGGTTTGAATCCCGCTTCTGGTCTACACGTGTGCATGTTCTCCTTGCGTTTGCTTCTGGGTTTCCTCCAAAAGATACCAAGTTTACAGTACTGTATGTTAAATGCCATTTCTACATCCATTTCTACACCCCATCCATGGCTGATGCAAACAGTAAGTGGCCTGTAATAGGTCGATAAAATACCTCATTCATAAATATTTCTTACAAACGTTTCAGCGTTCTTCCTGAAAGGTTAGTCAACAGCTCCGCTGATGCACAGCTGGTGCGAGGTGAAAAGGCATCAATTTGAAGTCTAACTGCGCACAACAATGTTTTTACATCCTTTATCTAAAAAAAAAAAAAAAACAGGAGCAGGGTGTCCACAGAGAATAGAGTTAGCATTTATAAGATCCGGACAGCGCGGTATACAGAAACCCAGCCTATACTCTCTCGGGCTTGGACTGATGCAAGGGGAGAGGAATTGATATTTTTCTGGTCACTAGATGTCTGTATGGCCATGTGGTGATGGTTATAGAGGCAGCACAAAGGCATAACCTGGCTCATATTGATCTGGCCGGTTCCTCTGTGTTGCAGAAATAATAGCGACAATAAAGAAATCCATAGATACGCTCTGCTCAGGGCAGGTGCATTCATCGTTTTTTTTTTTCTTTTTCCTTTTTTTCTTCAGTCCAATCAAAGGGCAACTGGGAAACAGTCCAGGCTGTTATTTAAGAGTTACTGGAGAAACGATGTCCCTCTGCTGGTCGTCTTCTCTGTTCGATTGGAAAGTCCAGCGGTGAGCAGGTTTGTTTACAGCAGGGGTTAAAAGCAGCGTCGTTGTGTTGCATGCTGGGGTACTCATTCATGTCCCGTGTCCGTGGAAGGCTCGCTCCACATGAGCTGAGCTACGTTTAAAGGGTCTGCTGACCGGTCAATGCGGTTCCATTAAACTGGACAGACTCATCCATCTCCAAACGCACCACTGTGACTGCTCTGTCTGTGTGTGTGTGTGTGTGTGTGTGTGTGTGTGTGTGTGTGTGTGAGAGAGAGAGCGAGAGAGAGCTGAAAACAACCACACGGTACAATGGCAACCCACTGTTTTGACTTGTTTTACTGACAAGCTCTCTGCATAATAAGAGAAAAATGGCAGGAAATGAGTCTGTGATGTGTGGCAACAGTTACGCTTTGGAAAACTTTCCCCACACAAAAGCACACCGCTGTGGTCGGAATTGCAGGAGGCCGGGATATCCGACTCATAAATGCAGCCCCTTACAAAGCCTTTTTCTACCTGCTAGGAAAAAAAAAAAAAAAAGGAGTAGTGAGAGCTAGTGGGCGAGGATGGTAGTATTGAAAGGAAACACAGAGGTTGAGTGAAGTGATCAGACTTGGGAGGAGGAGGAGGACAGTGACAGGTCCTGACATGCAACCCTTTCAGAAAACATCTCCATGCTGGATACAAACAAGCACTTCAGAGGGAGGGAAACGACGAAGCGCAAGATGCCAATTCGCAGAGAAAAAAAAAAAAAAAAAAGCGTGACAAGAAAATTCCTACTGCGACTGAAAGTGTGCCGTAAAAGCTTTGTGAAACAAAACAGTTCCAGGCGTATAATCAAACCCTAAAATATCAGCACTCTCGAACATGACGGCTGCATCATGGTCACTCCAAATTTTTATTTATTTATTTTTATTTCAGAAAAGTGGACAACACTCGCAGAACACTGAAGCATATCTTCACTCGAACACGAGTTATGAAAAAATATCTATGAATTTATCAATTAAAACTGTTTTTTGGCTGTAGATCTATTTTTGATCTGATCATAAAGTAAATTCAGAAGATGTCGTTTTGTACCGACTGCATGACTAGGAAGTTTAGGTAAGTTATGACTTCACTGAACCCTGCGCCAAACATGGCAACTACTGCACTTGTATAACACGGACAAGTACTTGTACAAGTACAGTACAGACCAAAAGTTTGGACACACCTTCTCATTCAAAGAGTTTGAATTTGTATTATGGCAAGAAAAAAGCAGCTAAGTGAAGAAAAACGAGTGGCATCATTACTTATAAGAAATGAAGGTCAGTCGGTTCGAAAAATTGGGAAAACTTTGAAAGTGTCCCCAAGTGCAGTCGCAAAAACCATCAAGCGCTACAAAGAAACTGGCTCACGTGCGGACCGGCCCAGGAAAGGAAGACCAAGAGTCGCCTCTGCTGCGGAGGATAAGTTCATCCGAGTCACCAGCCTCAGAAATCGCAGGTTAACAGCAGCTCAGATCAGAGAGCAGGTCAATGGCACACAGAGTTCTAGCAGCAGACACGTCTCTAGAACAACTGTTAAGAGGAGACTGTGTGAATCAGGCCTTCATGGTAGAAGATCTGCTAGGAAACCACTGCTAAGGACAGGCAACAAGCAGAAGAGACGCGTTTGGGCTAAAGAACACAATAAAGAACACATTAAAGAAAACGCTTTGAATGAGAAGGTGTGTCCAAATTTTTTTGGTCTGTACTGTAAATGTTCCTATATTACAGTAGCGTGTTTTACAGTCAATGCAAAAATAACACAACTGATCAATTCATTGTACGGTATGAGGCAAAATATACAGTAATGAAACCCGCACGATTTGGGTTCCCCATTAGTGAAAAGGAAGTTGTGTTGTGTAGTTGTTGGAAATTGGTCTCTCGACAAAGGAAAAAGAATTCATAGTTAAGTATTTCCGCTCATATGGAAGTGGTCGTGAGTGAGGACCGAGTTTAAAATAGGTGGCAAAACTATTCCTTCCCATTCCCCCGATCTTACACCAGTTGATGCCTACTAGTGGGGAATGTTAAAGGTGAGTGTGTTCGAACAACCTTTGAACACACTTCGAACACTTACATTGCGCATACCGTGGTAAAACAACACGCTCATACTGTGTATGTTATTTTTCCTTCAGGAGAAATAAACTCACAGATGACGACGATGCGATATTGTTATTGTTTGTATAGAACAATTTGATGAAGGAATATTTCTGATTTTAGCTGTAGTCTAGCTGTCCAGTTAGCCCTGTGGCTACTTCTGGGGAAAGAAAAAGTTACATTTGTGATTAATACATTGTATTACATTGTACATTGTATTATGGTTCATCTGGATTTTGCTCAGTAGCACTGCAGCATCAGCAGCTGCATATGAGTCTCAGCTCAATTTTGAAATGCATTATTTCATTATAATGACTTATATTCAACTGAATTTTTATTTAAGACATGGAATTTAAATTTAATAAAGACTTATCTTAGCGACAGCCAGATGCTTAACCATCTTTAACAGGCCAATAGAAATGTCTATGGTATTACACATACCGGCTATCCTTTATATTTGCCACTTCAACACTTGATGCCAATCAAGGAACGCTTTCAATAAATGCTTCTTTAGATTCCTCTGGTCCAATCAAATTTCTTGTTTGGAATTAACCGTAGTATGAAAGTGAGATAAAACTAAAAGTTTCATTCAGTTTTATTTAGAAAGCGCTTTTAACAGTGGTCTTTGTCGAAAAGCAATTTTACAGAATCAAAAATAAAATGTGTTAGGAAATAAGTGTACAGTAAATTATAATGATCAGGTTGTCCCTGATGAGCGGGCTGAGGGCGAGGGTGGCAATGGAAAACCCCCTGAGATCAAAATGAGAAGAAACCTTGAGAGGAACCAGACTCATTTGTGTGATATCAGATAGCAGGGATTGATCTACAGTCATGCTGTGTGTTAGGAGGTTTGAAGTTCGGAGTGTTTAAGGCTCAGGTACAATAGCAGTCAAAGACATCACAGAAGAGCGAGATCACCTTCGAGTCCGAGATCATCTTCACGGTCAAGTGGAACCACCCTCGTCACCACGCACATCTCAAGCAGACACACGAAGCCTCCATGCGACGAGATCTCCAAGCAAAAGCAGGGCACAAGGGTGAGTCAGACAGGTCAGAAGAGCAGAGGGGGCAAGTCAATTATAAAATCTAAATCTTCTTGTTAAAACGTATCCAAATCATTATTGTCCAAAAGCTACGAATCTTAAAATGTTATCACCAAAATGAGGATGGGTTCCATGTTGAGTCTGGTTCCTGTCAAGGTTTCTTCCTATTGAGATCTCAGGGAGTTTTTCCTTGCCGACCCTCGTCCTGCCCTTCAGGGACAACCTGATCGTTGAAAGTTATACATACTACTCACATTTTCATGACGTCCATAACTTTTAGATTCTGTAAACTTGCTTTGTGATAATGACCATTATTAAAAGCGCTAAATAAAACTGAATTGAAGTAAATAAAAAAGTAGCTTCTGTACTAAAACAGAAAAAACAACAGCCCATCGTCACAGGAAAGAATAGTATAACAAATTTCCTTATTAGGTAACAGTGGAAATTCATCAATTTCTGATAAATTAATTAAATATGAGAATTTAGAAAGACATTACATTATAGAAGTTGTGAACATGATGAAGTTATCATGCACATTACAGAAATGTAGCCCAAAAACGCTTAGTTTAAGCTAAGTGTTGTCACGGCTTACGACTGACTGCACACTTTCGCACCGTGTCCCACAGTAACCCTGGCACTCTTATACTTGCTACATCAACAAAAAAGTTGCAGCAAACAGCAGCCGGGGGCCGACGACAAGAGCAGCCGGTGTCTGCAACTGATTAGAGATGATAAAATGTCAAGGGACTCGGAGGAAATGTGAGAGACAGCACATGACGGACGAGCTGGTGTGCACGGAGACGGGGGAGAAAACTCTCCTGCACGCTGCACGAAACCAAGCTATTCCATCTCATTAGGGAAATATAATAGAGCTGCGGGATGGAGAGTCTTCTGATGACGCGGAATAAAATAGAGATATTTAATGTATAGCTCTTCAAGGTTTATGGAGGAATCTTGTGCTGCTTTTATATTCCGCTCACTTAATATTGGTTGAGGGAGAAAGAAAAGAAACAAAGCAGCATTGACCTGTGCAACTAGAATATGTCTTGTATTGATCGGCTCGGCTCGACCGGACGTCTTGCTCTTAGCCGTGAAGCGCTCTCTCTCTCTCTCTCTCTCTCTCTGTCTGTGCGTACGAGTTTCGAGCACCGTATGATCATAGTGAGGAGTGTGGGCTCATGAATCTGGTCTTTTTACAAGCCATTTCATTTGGCGGTCCTATTAACACACAGCATTTTCCTCGGCCTGCTAATGCAGAGGGCTGTGCAACGGTTTTCTATTGCTTACTGTTCAATAAACACTCGAGCATGTATAGCGTTCATGATTTGAAAGCAATCACGGTGGGATATGGAGGTGCAGCTAGAACGTCTCTCGGTCATGGTTTATACGCTAACCGTGTGTTATACCTCGTTAAATCAGAGTACTGACTTCCCTGTTGTCTATGTGTAGAGTGCAGAGAGGACTCTTGTTATGGCGTCTGGACTAAGCCACGCACCCTTCTTCATGCAACACACTCACTGGACTCATAGCCAAGTATACGTGTTTACAGATGAAAAAAATTATATACAAACAGAGTATATTGTACATTCTAAGGATTATAAATAAATTATTATAAAATATAAATTTATTTTAAACTATGACACAAAGCTCAGCTCTTTCTTGCAAGGACAGTATTGTTAAGTGCATTTGTAAAACCCATAAAGCACCATGATGAAACTGTCTCTTATGAAGACCTTCCCAGGAAAGAAAGATCAAAACTTACCCCTGCTGCAGAGGAGAAGTTCATCTAGAGTTCAGAAATCACCAATTAACAAGCAGCACCTTAGATTCGAGCCGTTATGAAGCTTTACAGAGCAGATGTATATAAGCAGGTATATATCAATATCAATACTTTATCCATACTTTTGATGTCTTCAGCATTGTTTTACACTGTAGAAAGACATAAAAATAATTCCATCAAGACCATGGAATTAGAAGGTGTGCCCAATCTTTGGCAGGACAGTGGCTTAGTGGTTAGCACTGTGGCCTTGCACCTCCAGGGTCCAGGGTCCATTTCATCTCTGTGTGCATGGAGTTTGCATGTTCTCCCTCCCGTGCTTGGTGGGTTTCCTCCGAGTACTCTGGTTTTCTCCCACAGTCCGATGACATGCAGATTAGGCAAAATTTTTCCCTGTCGTGTGTGAATGTGTGTGTGTGTGTGTGTGTGTGTGTGTGTGTGTGTGTGTGTGTGTGTGTATATGTGTGTCCAGCAATAGATTGGCACACCGTCCAGGGTCCAAAGTCTCCTGGGATCGGCTCCAGGCCCCCCGTGACCCTGTATACAGGATGAAGTGGTATAGAAGACGAGTGAGTGAGTGATAATCTGTAATTGTGTTGTATTGTGTGCAAGCCTGCTGAAAATTGTTTCATTTTCTAACAATGAACAATGAAAAAACATCAACAATAAGCATTCAGAAGGCTGCAGAGTGGCGCAGGGTAAAGCGCTCGCCCTATCATTTGGAGATCACGAGTTCGATTCCCGGGTGATGCTGTAACCTCTCGCAACCGGAGGTCTAGAGAGAGCTGATTGGCCGAGCTCTCTCAGAGGGGAGGGATGAGAGGTACTTAGTGCTCCCACATTAATCACGGCTCTACAGCCAGTCAGGGGCGTCTGTGAGCTCACGCAAGCGGAAGGAGAGGATAGCGCTGTCCTCCGAGGGTGTTACGCCGCCCCCAACGGTGCGTGAGCGAGCAGTTTGGAAAAATGCGGTCGGCTGGCATCACGTGATTCGGAGGAACCACGTGATAGTCTTCGGCCCTCCCGACTGAGTGATAGTGGTAGCCTTAACGTGGGAGCCCCCTAGTGACGGGGAGGAATTGGACACGACTAAATTAGGGAGAAAATCAGGAAAAAAAAAAAAAAAGCAAGCATTCAGAACTGAAAAAAAAAAACACCATCCTTTTATACTATATCTTACATGTACAGTAGATTATCGTTGCCTACACTGCCAAAAGCTTTATAAGAGCACACTTTTAATTGCTGCATTTCATTAGTAACACCAAACTACTAATTACTATCTTAATTACTATGGAAGTAGGAAAGGTGTTAGAATGATGTTTATTAAAAAAAAATTTAAATTACTTCATATTTAATTTTATTTTTTTCGTCAACTGAGATTATGAGATAAGTTGATGAGAACTCATCTGTTATTTACATCCTATTTACATAGTAGTGTGTATTTTCTTTCTTTCCATGCCTATACAATGTTTTTTATTTCAGAAATTAAAATACTAAGAGTGGGAAGTGGGGAAGAGATACGTTTAATAAAAAAGGAAAACGTTACAGTGAGCGTGCCACATACAGTACAGTACAGTACAGCAAGCACAGGAATGTCAGGCTGCACAGGGTGTCGCCAAACAACACAACACAACACAACACAGCACAACGCAAGGAAAAGGGGTTAATGTGGCGCAGCGCAAGCCAACCTCTCCCGATATTGATGAAGGCGAGAGGCTCGCTCTGGCAGTCGGTCCATGGCTATCAGACACGCATCATTATGGAAGATCAAGGCCAGGAAAGATCTGTGGCACAAACTGGCTGACAAATTTGAAGACCAAAGAAAGAAAGAAAGAAAGAAAGAAAGCGAAAAACAATCTTGTTTGTCTTTGTGTCTATTTGTTGAGAGCTAATTATCTGTCTAATTCGAGTTCTGTCTACATTAGGTTACGTCCCCGCACCACGCCTGCGCTAATTAACCAAATTATTCAACAAATCTTCAATTTTACAGAAGATGATCAGAGATCAGATGCTTTAAATGAAAAATAAGAAACGCGTGCGCGCACACAAACAGATGACTCGCAGGCCTCACGCGGGTTTTCATTAAGCGCCCAAATGTACTGGCAGCATGAAAAGCAGTCATGAGCTAAATCTGGTCTGAAAGCTTTCTTCTCAACTGTTATTAACAGAAAACCCAAACTGAACGCAGCCGAAGTCAATCACTGGTCCGTACAATAGAAAGAGAATAGATAAACCGGCTTGAGCGTTTGCCGGCTAATTTATTGAAATGATAAGTTATTTCAAGCGTTATAAGTCCCAGATGCATCAGCCGACAGCTTGAGTGCCACCCCATTATCTGTCCATTTTACAAAGTGCTGCTTTTAAATGGATTCTTCATTTGAGGAGGATGTGTGCGTGTGAAAAGGGTGACGGCTGTACAAACAGCAATTTGTACGTAGCCGGGTTTATTGCGATACGTGTTGTTTTTATTTAGTAAACACCGGAAGGTTAAAGCTGCCGAATGTGTTTCGCGACATAAACACGCAACTGCGGCTCGAACGACAAGCCGGTATTTATTCACGTTTGGACCGAGGGCTTTACCGAGATGAGACGAACGCTATCGGAATGCACTGCATAGTGACATCGAACAGACTGCCGGGGGAAATAACAGCGGGATCCTGAGACACGCAGTCAGTTTAGCACAGCTGTTGAAACAATACCAATAAAATGTTGTTAATATTATACAACTAATCATACGGTTTTAAAAAATGCAAATGGAATGTGCAAATTAAATCTAAATAAAAGGAATCACTAGTGATTTTTTATAGAGTGCAAAAGTTTATACCCCCTTGTGGTTTTTGGATGGAAAAGAGCCTGAAATTTCAACATTTACATTGTGAGATCAGAACATCAGGACAACATTGTCAACATTTATGAGCATCCTGATGGTGGATAAGTGTTGTAATATACAGTAGCTGTAATATACAGAAGCTGTAGTAACATTGCGATGGCGTCCAGTGTCTGAACAGTGCTGTTTTTGAAAGTTAGAATGACTTTGATAAAATTACATTATGAACGCTAAAATGAGTGAACGACCCGAACACAACCTCAAAAACATGAAATTCAAGCCAAGTCAAGTAGGCTTTAATACCACTTCCACCATATACAATTAGTACACACTGAAACGAAACAAGGTTCCTCCAGGACCAAGGTGCGACATATAACATAAATTAATCAAAAAGCTAACTAGCTAAGAAGCCTAATTGGCTGGCTAGCGGAGACAAGACAGATTGACATGACAACATAAATTAATCGAAAAGCTAACTAGCTAACTTAGAGACCTAATTAACTGGCTAGCTGGGAACTATCTACGTTTTTATACAAAAGACACAACAGAAACTGTTTCCTTTATTATAAGCATTTATGGCCATTTACATCCATTCGCATAACGTTCAATCACATCTATAGTCCCGAGTTTCCAACGCGGAAAGTTCAGAATTCCAATCTGAGACACAACGGCTTCCTGCACACAGAACAACAACAACAGCTTCTCTTGATGTTGTAATGGTGCAGTAGCTCTTTGTAACATTTTCTTTTGAAAATATAACCATGAGGATGCTCATATCAGTAATTTGGTGTTTGCAGAGCATCCAAATTACATCACATCATCTCTCACAGAACTGTATTTCTTTGTGGTGTTTGCTGTTAGTGTATGCGCGTACAATTACTAGTATCAACAGCATTGCCCCCTAGTGGTCCAGTGGTAAGCATGCAGTGCTCTCAGTGCGGCGACTGAATCTCGAGTCCTGTTTAGGTCATCAGTTTTATAGTAATATGGTTTTTGTAACTTGAAAACAACTTTGTGTCAACATAACCACAACATTCTGCTAACCAATAACTCCTGCTGGAATGGGTCATTAAGATGATGAATCGGATATTTATATACTTGCCAATTAACTTAACACGACATATGGTTCGTTAATCATGACGTTCCTTTAATATTAATTAATGCAGTAAATAGTGTTTGGTAAGGCCTTTTCAGTCTCCAGACCAGATGCGGAGAAAATATTTTGTCACAAAGCTGACATACACCTGCATATGTTTAAAAAAAAAAAAGAAAAAAGAAAAAAAAACTTGAACATAGCGCTATTACTGTATAACAACCTACACATATCATATTTCTCTTCTTTATTGCGTCCCAGGGGTGTACAAACTTTTGCGTTTCGGAGTGATTCCGATACCGTGCTGCTGTGGTGATTGCTGTTCTCCCCGTAGCCTCCTGCAACCCCAACGGCACAGAACAAACAACTTAAAATAGCCTTTCTGCTGTGATGTCCACATACATTTGTCGGGAGATAGTATCTGAGACGGCACCACTACCAGCAAGACCGGAAAATAGATGGGACATCGCACAAGCAATAAATGTCAGAGTAAGAGGCGAAAGCCATGAACAGGACAAAACAAACAGAGGAACAGGGCGCCTATGTGAATTCGGCACGGGCGGAACAGAAATCCCATTGTTCTGCTCCGATGATAAAACGAGCCAGGAATGAGTGCAAACATTAATTTTAGGCTCTTGAGTCCTGTAAAAGAAGGATTACATAAAAGACTCGAATGGATCCCCAAAAATTTCACGGCCCATATTAAAATAAAACAACCACAACAATGAGAAGGAGACCAAAGCCGGCTCAGCGTGAGGCTCTTATCTCCTCCTCGCCAGGTAATATTTTGCACATTGTAAAAAAAAAAAAAAAAAAAAACCCTAGAAAAAAGGAATATAATGGACTGTCTGCCTAAATAATGGCTTAATTAGCCGCTGGCTTCATGGCTCAGCCAGCACCGAGCAGATGGAGCTGGAACAGGACAAATAAAAGTCATCTGAATGGCGAGAAAGAGAGAGGAGTGAAAAGAGGAGAGAGAGAGAGAGAGAGAGGTTCACTTGAACTATGTAGAAAATGCTCCTTGAGGCGGGAGGAGAATGCGGAGAAGTGCTGCTTTTAGGTCAGCGGTAAGGCGGCAGGTGTGAGGTGACTACCTGAGGTGCCTGACCTTTCTGCGGAGGCCAGATTTCACACAAAGAGAGGAGCCTTGCATAAGCTCCACATGACCACTGCATACCATAGTGCTTTATCTTTATTTCACACACACACACACAGAGCAGAAGAAGAAACTTCAGCGATGCAAACAGTACATTCAGCGGATTCGACCTCGCAAATGTGAGAAAAAGTGTGCTCTGTAATAGTTGTATTGCTCATGAGCCCAAAGAGCTCTGGATCAGAGGTGAAAGATGCTGCTGTACCTGACGATAACAGGATGCGGTAGGTGAGGGAAAATATTCCTTTAGGGAATGTGGCATGCTCTGCTACTGTAGGAAGCCCCTGTTCCTGAAGCTCATGCGGATGTTACAGACCAAGTGCACCTCGTCATGGAAATGCAAAACATTGCTCAGGGACGATTTGGGGAACATGATCGTCCTCCATCTGACTGAGACTGTGCAGGATGTGCTGGACAAACGATTCATCCGTTCCATCGAGAACCCACTCCATAGCCTACAGGACTCAAAGGGTCTGCTGCCTGACGTCTTCGTGCAAGATACCTTGAATAATAATCGATGGGCCGGAATTGTTTGTCCAGCACATCTTACACACTCTTGATCAGATTGCGATCTGGGGAATTTGGAGAGCGAGTCGAGTCCTGAAATCAAGGTAGCTGGTAGCTCGGAGTTGCTGATCAAAAGGTTGGCGGTTTGAGCCCCAGCTTCATCAGGTTGCCACCATTTGGCCCTTGAGTGAGGCACTTAACCCTGTCTGCTCCAGGGACGCTGTATCATGGCTGAGTCCGCACTCTGACCCCGGTTACGCTGGGAGATATATGCGAAGAACGATTTTCACTGCGCAGTAAAGTCTTAACTTAGGAGTTTGAAGCTTTGTCGGGGCATGTGAAGGATCAACGGCATAGTAAACAAGTTGCCACAAGGTTCGTTGCGTTACAGCTTCATTGCTGCATAATGATACACGAGTAAACAAGACACAAACTGGGTACTGGGTCATGACAAAAATGGCACCAAGAGGATAAGTCAGACGTCTAGTTTCTCTCCAGACTGGAGAACAAATAAATATGCAAGACTCCATCAGTAGTGAATCCTTTTTTCCCCTCTTCGAGTATAATATTACTCTCATGCTCTCTCTTTCTCTGAGTCATCTTCCTGCTCTCATCTGTCACCTGGTAACCCGACTCCTTTTGCGCATAAAGTTGCGTAATGCATGCAGACGAATGTCCCTTCAAACATGGCCTGATCTCCCTGACACACAGCGCTATTTCTTTTAAACAGTACGATCGGGAGCCGCACATTATTCGATTTTTTTCCCCCCTCTATACACGATACAGTAGGGAAGAGCTGCTCCTATATCTATTCCTTCGATTCAAGATAAATATCCGGTTCGTTTTAACAAACTGAATGAGCATCACAGCTTTCCTTTGTGCCCCACAGACGGGTTTTGGTTCATGAAAAGCTTTGGTAAAATAAAAAAAATAAATAAATTTAAAAAAAGCAACAAATGAATATACAGGCTGTGTGTGTACGATTTGTATGGTAATGATGTACACATGTACAAATAATACGGTGTGAATGGGAAAAAAAAAAAACTGTTCAATATTTTCACTACTCCTCCAGAGGAAGAAAAAAAAAATCTCAAAGTACGACCCACACTTTATTTCCAGCAGCAAAAAAAAAAAAAAATGCTGATTAATGCGAGGCATGCGAGGCTGAATGTGCTTCTTTGGAGATAATCCAGAAAGTGTAGGCGTGAGGCACACGTACAACACAGCACATGTCTTTCCCTATTTCTATCTGCCTGCTCTGATTGCAGTGTCCTCACGTACCTTCGGAGAGAGCGAGAGAGAGAGCGAGAGCTTTCACCACGCAAACTTCTTCACAAGACATTTACTATATGCTCCACTATTTATTCATACCAACAGCATTTCCTTCAGTGCAGGGTGAACGCTGTGGCAGGTAGCCAGGTTCATTAGGCAGGGAAAAGAAGAAGAAGAAGAAAAAGAAGAAGAAGAAGAAGAAAAAAAACAAAACAAACAACACACTGGAGTCCCAGTTTACACTCATCATCATCTGCTCATATAAATACTTCATATAAATCCAAACAAATCGGTGTGTTCAAACACTCGAGCGTTCACTTCCATTCCTCTGCAGAGCAAACAAGACAAAGGAAGATGTGTTTGAATAGGTGTGTTTGAACTGAATGCGCGTTCGTCGTTGCCTCGGTTTGGGTTCGGTCACAACATACGCAGCACAAAGACTCTACGGTGTAGAACCTGTTCCAGGACAAAGGAGGGCCGAGAAAAGAAAATTACAATCCCTTTTTAGTTTCCTTCATTTCTTTTACAAATTAATGGGAAAAAAATATATATTGTGGATGTATTTTGTGTGAAATGCTAATGGAAGTCACACTCAGACAAACCAGAGTTGAATAAATGGGATACGTGTTATTTTATACTGTAAGTCTTTTTCACTATAATTGAGTAGTTCAGCAGTAGAAATGGACAACTTGCCCTGTTCATGTACCTCCGCTAAACAAACTAGCATTAGGTAATGTTTCAAATCACACACACGTGTACACAGTAAAATCCCCAATGTTAAATAACACTTTCAGGGTTCAGATGACGCTCATTAGACCTATATAAAGGAGTTGAATTCAACACTGTACAGGTAGTCTCAAACATTTTCTGTCATTCCTCACCAAATGCAGGGGTGGGCGAATTTTCAAGCCCCACTTGTCAACAAAATGATAACGAAATCGGCAAGTTTACTATTTATTGAATATCAATTTCTAATCCAATAATATCAAATAACACCAAGTTCAAAACAGATCAAATACACATGCAATTGTTATAACAGGCGGGGGGGGTTTGCACTGTGCAATTCTGTATGCAACTTTGACTGAAGCAGTTTGTGCTTTGCTGTCCACTGGTTCAGATTTTACCATGCGATTCTTCTGCCAGCTTTCGTTCAAAGAAGTCGAGAGGCTTATTAATGTGACTTGTGTTGTCTCTAAGTGTCTTCCTATTTCCTATTTTGTTGGGTCTCATGCTGTCTGCTGCCAGCGGTTTAGTACACAAAACACATATGGGTCTCTCCTCTGCCCCCACCATTCCCACCATGAATCCAGGCGTAAGACAGGCTTCATCATATTTTCTTTTCAGCTGGCTTTTTGGTTAATTAGGCTGATAGTGCTGAATCGCCTACTTTTTTGTGGTCCATGCAACAAATGTATCCACTGATGTTTTTTTGCCCACTACGTGAGCCACTGACCCGGTTTGTAAAGTTACTTTTACATTCGCATCTCCGGCTTCAATAGCTGTGTGAATAAACCCGCAGTTAAGACATACGTTTCCTCTCTACACTGTCTTTAAGCTACACCTGCCTTTTTCTCGATTAAGCGCTTAAATGATACATGTTTGAAAGCATAAACCAAATTATTCTCTACTGCGCAACAAATGATTTAGGGATCATCGCAGACCAAGAAAAAGCGCAGAACGCTATTGATCTTCCCTTCTGTTTTTTATTTTCCGCTAATTTCCTCCCGTTCATCGCGCCCCACTTGTCATGTCTGTATTCCCCACTAGTCGGGCGCGCACATTTTTTCCGCATTAGGGGGTGCAGGAAAAATGAGTCGTCCTCGCCGGTTTCAATGAACTAGTCCGGGAGCATGATGAAAAAAAAAGTCTGTCCTGTAAAGCTGTAACGAACGTGGTACGAATCATTGGAGTTTCCATTATTTCTTATGGGGGAAATTTGCTCTGAAACAAAATGTCATCCGTGATTCCCTTTGTGATTTAAAAGTGCAGAGGCAACATTTCACTGTGAGATTAATTTCCTTGGGTGCTGTTGTGGTTTTCGGCCACATGATGGCAGTGATGGGAAAGAGGACAGATTTAGTTAAGTGGCTTGGTACGCTTTATATTGTATATTTAAGTCGAAGGCGTATAAGACTTTGTTGGTCCCTGACTTACAAACAAATCCGACTTATGAACAAAGTAGACAAGAAGTAGACAACTTTTTTACTGTACGACTTTTCATTGCAGAATAACATAACACAGTTATGAGAGTAAGAACTTGATTGTATTTTATCCATCTTTATTTCTCTATTTAATCTCCTACTATACTAATGCACTTATCCCAGCATTTCACTAGTGCTCGGATACCATAACAGTAGAACGTTTTGTCAGTACACCAGAGCCATGATCAGGATGAAGTTTTAATTGTCAAATATTCATTATCAAATATCATTTTGAACTGTATATTAGAGATCTTAACTTCATCGGTGTTGTACCCTGTGAATTAGCTGTTACTATAGAAACTACGTATTAAACCAAGGACATTAATATAAACCTGTAAGCTGCTCTTACTGTTAACTAATCAATACCATCTGACTAATCTTTCCCTTCTCTGTCCTACAACTTTCTTGCATTATTCCTGAAATGAAAACAATCATTTTGGCGCTTGCATCATCTTTGGCTTGGATTTCTCTCCAAAGTACAGTACGTTACTTTGGAAATACAAGTTTATGTTTCGTCATGCTTTAACACTGAGGTAAAGCAAAAATAGCAGCAGGCTGTAAAACATGTAGTAGGAAGAGCTGGAGTGAGTAAGTCGATAAACTGCTATCATATCAGCGCTAAACCAGATTGTGATATTGACACGAGTCCAGTAGTTAAAACTGAGGAGGACAGGGGTGCAAGTGTGTGTCGGGTTGATTCAACTTCAAACTTAATACCTAGTTTCATTTGGGGAAAAAAAAAAATCTCATAATTGCAAAAAATGGATTTATCTCATTTAGCTGTCTAACTGATAATATACAGCACCTGTAACCAATGTTTGGACACATGCTTTAATTCAATGTTGTTTTTTTTTAAGTGATTTATTTTCTACATTCTAGAACACTAGTGAGGCGACAAGGCTTTACAGATCATAAGTAGAAAAATAAATCTCGATATCAACAGGTTATTATTGCGTATTTTGAACGTCTTCGGCATTGTTTTACAGTGTAAAAAGAAATACAAATCAGGAAAGACTATGGAGTTGGAAGGTTTGTCCAAACTTTTGACTAGTACTGAGTCTAAACCGTTAACGAAAACGTTAATGAACTTGATCTCAATCTTGCAATAAAGGTTGCCAGAGTTGTGATTTTTCACAGACAGACATCTAATTGTATCTTAACTGTACGAACAAAAAGTTCTTATAGATCAAAAATGCATGTGAACTACATTGAACTGAAGGGAAAAAAAAAAAACAGAAAAAAAGTTTAAAGGTTTTTTCAAAGGAAGTAATAACCACAACATGGCTCAGACTGAGAGTTACGGAAACTGTTATAAGGCACATGGCGCTCTAGACATTAGAAATATTAATAGATGAACAGGTGAGTACGATATCAGACAGCAGATGGGGCGCTAATCAATGCGGGAAGCGGTTGTGACGGAGGTTGGGATGTGCATGACCCAAAGCTAAATCTATGGTTGGTTATAAGATAGAAAAAAAAAAAAACAATAAATAAGCTGTATGTGCAGGAGGATGAAGGGAATGTCTGGAATGAACGCTAGGGTGTGAACGCAGGACAGTAGTAAAAGCTTGCAGTAGGGTAGAGTACGCTGTAGTAGCACACTGCACTGTGCTAGAGCTAGGAGTAAAAACACCTTCAACCTTGTAATCATGCTTCAGCTACTGTACAACATCACTACATCCATCACTATCCTAAGAGGACAAAGCAGTGCTTCTCAAGCCTAACACATTCTGCTAAGCTCAATGAGCTGCTATAGATGTCACACACACACACACACACACACACACACACACACACACACACACACACACACACACACACACACACACACACACACACCTCCTCAAATGTCACATAATGTTAAACCAAGCTTTACAGTGGCCCGCGATTGAGTCAGACACAAGCGTTCAGAAAAGGCATTCTGCTGAAATCTGGCTCCTCCTGAAGACCTTACCGCGAGGCAACAATAGGAGCTGACAAAGAGAAATGTGATCTTGGGTTTTTTTTTTGGATCTTATCAGCAGCATTATTTGTATTGGTACGTTCTCAGCTGGACTGTTTGGCAGAATGGCTACAAAGGCCACGTTTTATACATCTTCTGAGGAATAGTGTGCATGTGGATGTGTTCAGTATGTGTGCGTGTGAGTGTGTATGAGAGAGAGAGAGAGAGAGAGGGAAAGGCCGTGCGAGGATGAAACAACCACTCATGGTTTAATGAGGAAGAAGTGGACCGGCGAGAACGAGAATGGGCCAGGAATGGACCTGCGAGGACGGGGCTAATTCTTGTGCTGCTGCCTGACGTGTCCCTCAGGACTTCAGAGCCTGTCCGCTCCAATAAATCTGTCCTTAGCGGGACATGCCTGACTGAACCCCACAGAAATCACCTCGGGCTGAAAATCTGGAATTTGTCTTAATCACCGGCAGCTGCCCGCGGCGCAGCCTCCCCGTGCCAGGACTCATCAGCATCTGCTGGACAAAAAATTAATTTCGCGAGAAAGTTACGGGAGGGGAGGACTCCGCCGTTCACGTCAGCCTCATTTCCTTTCACTTAGTCAGAGGGGAAACTTTGACCTCTGCTAAGCCGCGCAGGCAAGCAGAGCGAGCGTGAGATCTCGAGCAAGATTCGATATCAAGTTAAATAAAATAAACCTGACTCTAAAACATTAAAATGCTGTTCTCTTATTCCTGGAGGATTAAAAGAAAGAGAGAGAACTGATTATCCCTGACAGCTCTCGTCTTGGGGACTCATTCCGCTGATATCTGGTCATTTATGTTAATATTAATACTCCTTTATACAGTATTTATGTTCAACTAATTATATTTTTATTTACATTTTTATTCACCAGAAGGAGGGACATTTAATTTAGGTGCACCCTGCGCAATGACCATAAAGAATCTATCTCCAGAATATCTATCTATCTATCTATCAATGTTAAATTACCCTGAAAGATTTACTTTTTCCATGGCTGCATGCATTTCTTTGTCAAACAACACCATAAATGTTTTATGCATTTATTATTAGCTTTAGATTGCGCACAGTTCAAGTCCCTGTGAATGAGTGGTTACTATAGAAACAAGAACATATCATCAAGAGCGCATGATTACAGCCAGAGCTAATGTCCGAGTCCGTGTTAGAGGAAATTCATCAACGGGTTTGAAGCCAAACAGACTTGCAATATCAGTAAAAAAATCTCTTGTTATGGCGTGATGATTAAAAATGAACCCTGGCAAGTGTGAAGTGTTTCAGAGTGGGATAAAAAAAGCCAATGTTGTGGCTGGTGCGCGGAGGGGATTCATGCATTAAACGAGGACGTACTGTAGGTGTTTGGAGGAATCTGTGCTGTGCTTAAAGATACGCATGTGGTACAAGTGATAAGTGATCGTTGTTTACATCTGGACAGAAGCTGATGAAGAAGACGAGGCTGAAGTGGAAGTAAATAAACGGAGTGAGATATGTTGAGAGCGGTATTGAGGGAAATGAATGCGCAGTAATTGCAGCTGCTTTGTGGTTTCGATGCCTACAGCACGCTGCCCGCTCTGCGCCGAGATGCATTCGCTCCTGATGCTCATAATAGTTGTCTGGGCTTGGCTGCTGCTCTGTGATGGACAGACGGCGTTGATTACACGCTAATGTGTGTGTGTGTGTGTGTGTGTCTGTGTGTGTGTGTGTGTCACAACTAGGCCACCTGCGTTCTAGTCCAGGTTTCCTACAGTATCTCTGTCAGAACCCTGTCTGCCTGCCGTATTCAATTACCACCGATCATGTGCTGCGCAGCCTGGACACTGATTTCTAGAAACCGCCAGGCCCGAGTCTCTCGTCGCAGCTGATGTTCGCTGTCACACAGGGTGGGGGGGGAAAAAATATGACAGCGGGATCTGGTGCGGACCTGTGTGAGACGCGCTCATCAATTCCGGGCAGAGCGCGCCACACGTTCCCGGCAATTATCCTTGACATCCGTCAGGGGAAAACAAACCCTTCAAGGTCTGTTTAAGAACAATCAGCGTGCCTAATTGAATACGTCGAGGGTGATGGATGGGGTGAAAGGATGGGGAGGAAACTCGGAGGGAGGGGGGCGGGGGGGCGACGACAAAAACCTGAGACAATGTCACGCTCCCCTGAGCTCTCGTGGGCAGCGCGTCAGTCTCTGCGCTCCCGCCGTCGTGGTTTCTATCGTGCACACAGCGCCCATTTAGCATCAGCTGCTTTCAGGCTGTACGAGACAAGTTGTGCGGCGCGATTCCTAAATATGTTAACTGTTAGTGGCTCATTGGGATGGTTAAATGTTTAATGAGGACACTACGAGGATCTGTGTGTGGCTGAAAGGGATATTAAGTATTTAAAGAAGATTCAGTTGTAGCTTTATTGCTTAGGCAGAACCCTTTTCTTATTTATATTGCATTCATGCTCGAGAGAGAGACAGAGAGAGAGAGAGAGAGAGAGAGAGAAGAACAGTTTGAGATGATTTCCAGATGACCCCTCGGTTTCAAGCCTAAAGTGCTGGCGGGTTTGAGAAAGCTTCCCCGTGGCTGCAGGCCATCTCTCATCCAGCATGTGTGAGGCTCAGATGAAAATCTGATGCTGATGCCAGGCACATCTCCTCCTTTATGGGCTTCTGAATTGCAGTGACATTTTCTTTTCAGTTCACATTGCTTGAAATGAATGCTGTCCTTTAGGCGTATTTCCTGCTCCTGTGCACTCAAGACAGTTGAGCTCGCAGTGTGATTGTGGGCGGGGGAAATATTTTATATATATATAAGGCGCAGGCTCTCGCTATCAAAGTCTATTCAGCTTAAATTGCTGAGGCGAGACTGTTGTCTGGGCGGTTTGGAGACCGGTGTGACACTGCAGTAATTGCCTCTCTCTCTCTCTCTCTCTCTCTCTCCCTCTCATGCAGACAAAATTCTGGTGTGTCAGAAATGACCTTTATCACTTTCCTAATAGCAGGTATAAATATTTAGTTTTTACACTAAGTACTCCAATCCGCCGGCTTGCGTAATGATACGAGTGCTGACATGGACGCCTGCATGCGCGGTGGGAAACGGGACAGTTTTGGAAAACCTAATCACTTTATGAAGACACGGAGCTGGCAGGCGCACGGGTTAGCATTTAATGCGTTGCTTGGCAAACAAATGAACATCCATCAGTCTTTGCTGGATTATTACGGTGCTAAAAATGAGCCAATATATCTGATCTTGACATTTTAAGCAGGGTACGGTCCAAAAATGAAATGTTTATTTATTTATTTATTTACTTACTTATTTACATAGTCTACTTATTTCATGTAGAATTAAAGAATAATTTAGCTTTGATGGAAGCCGTTAATCAGCCTGTCGGCTTTTCTTCTTGTGTTCGTTCAACAGTTGAATTATTTATTTATTATTATCTTTTTAATACTGCACTAGTTCTCGTCAAGCTGGCGCACTGCTCGGACCCTGTTATTAAATACTGGTATAGCTGGAGGCAAATGACTTGTTTACTCGTCTGTAGTGCATTTTTATGCCAACTACCCATTATCACTACTCACCCCTGACAAAAAGAGAGGTTTAGAAGTCGCAAGATGCGCCGTCTTTGCGAGGGCAATTACGCAATCTGTCAGCGGGAGAGAAACTTTCCTTTTTTTTTGCACAGAAAATATTGCACAAAACTAGTAACTGTTAGATTACTTAGAACAACTTTTACATAACTTTTTAGTATTTAGGAATGCGAGAGAGAGAGAGAGAGAGAAAGAGAGAGAGAGAGAGAGAGAGAGAGAGAGAGAGAGAGAGAGGCCAGGCCGAGAATCAGTTTCATTTAGAATTTTTTTAGTTTTTTACATCAAGGTTCCTTCAACTCAATAAATTAAATAACAGGAAGAAACCACACAATTTAAAATTTATAACGCAAGTGTAACATTGTCAAAGTATCACTTAAAAATCAAGATAAAAAGAATAATATGAATATTAAAATGAAAAAAAGATGGCAAACAATCAGCACAAAGTTCATCCAAGCAGTCAATAAACCCAAGCCCACGCTGCCCGAAAAAGAAATAAATAAATAACATTTTAGCAAGTGAACATGATTGAATGAAGTTATATAACATTTCTCATTATGAAATTATTTAATAATATAAGACAGTTAATCTTATTTCTAAACCTCATTTTAAGATGTTCTGTGTTTTAATATTCTAGAAATCTACAATTGAACGAAGCAAAATGATATGACAATATATTAAGACAATTTCAGGCTTTAAATAAATAGATATTTGTTTGAGTTTCTTAAACGCAACATGAATGTTATTTGAATTTAGATATATTCAAGATATTTTTCTAAACATCCAGTATTTACCCTGCTGGACATCAAAGTTTAAAATGTTTTTTTTATATGTGGAAAAAAAAAAACTATAGGTGTGCATGGACAGGAAGCCTGAAGCTGTTTAGACATAAAAGTAAATATTGTGTGTGTCACGACTTCTTGGGTTTCACAGGACAGGAATCGTATGGACCGCAAAATGAACCACAAACAAGATTATTTGTTGTGTGAGATCACATGGTACTTTACAATAATATATACTTTAAAATAAAGACTCAGTTTTACCTGTTACTCCAGAACATAGAGTATAAACAGATATGATATATAATATGATACGCCGCGGAGATATTGTAACAGAATTGATTCGGTCGTGGTGAGTGTGAAAAGGTGACGCACAGTATTACAGTAGTTTGGCTTTGGCTCGCGTTGCTGACATCACACTGGATTTCTATAAAAGTCAACTCCTAACGTCACTTTTACATTCTGAATAGAAACACAGTTTAATTAACTTAATCAATCATATATCACTGCAATTACACTGCAGAAAAAATTAATTAAATGCCACATCTACAGGCCTAAGTAAGTTTTGACTCCCCTCATTTCTTCATACTAAACTTAATTTATGATGTAGATTTAAATTAAAGAAATGGGAACAGATGGTTTACTGCGACAGACTGCAAACTGCATAAAGATACAATTTGAAAAGTGCTTGTTTATGGAATGACCTCAGCGGCGATCTCATTCCCCCTCTCGTCCGACTGCTCAGCATCAGCATTACAGTATACTAATCACCGGTCTGATCATCTATTCATCATCTGCACCTGTTTCTCATTGGGTCAGGACTTAAGTTTGGTGTTTTTTTGGGGGCGGTTTTAGCACTTGAATGAATTCATACAGTAGGTCACTGTGTGGTGTATCCAAAACAAAAAAACAATCCCCTTAAACTGCCCCTGGACTGAACTGGGAGACATAAACTTACAAGAAAGTCAAGACTTTTGCACAGTACCAGAAGCACCAGCAGGATTATATTTTATTATATGCAGAACCACCTGCCTGCCTGTACACTACTCAGCGCGAGTGAGTGAGTGAGCATGAGTAGAGAGAGAGGCTGGTCCAGGATGTTTTTGCATGTTACCAAAACAACACCACTATAAACCTCTGATTATCCTACCGCATCAATATCAAAGGTCAAACTTTGCAATACTGTTGCCCTTGGCAGAATCATCACTGCATAAAACAGCTCGCTTACTATTTTCAAAAGCCTGAAAAACTTTCTAATGTTTGCCTTTGCTTATTTCTTGGCTATTTATTTGCCTGTATACACACACACACACACACACACACACACACACACACACACACACACACACACACACAGTACATGTTTATCCTTGGATGATTATAAAATAAAAAAAAAAGGAAGCAGTTGTTTATCTTATTGAATATTGTGTATTTCTGTTTCAAAGATTTTTTAATTGCGAGTGCTCTATTTCAGAAGATCCTGCTGATGTGAGTTGACACCTTTTCCTTCTGCAATGCACAGGAAAAAGAAAAAGACTACTATAGCAAGGGCACCTTTTGTGGAGAGTCCATACCAGGATTATGTGCTATTTTGTCCATAAAGAAATCTGACATTCTATAAAATTTGTCCAAAGGAAAAAAAACATATTTCTATTATTGATTAAAAAACTTTTTTTTTTTTGATTAGGGTCAGGGGTGGACAGCAGGGCCAAAGAAAAGCATCTGAGTCAAGCAGCCGGATACCCTTAAATAAATAAATAAATAAATAAATAATATATATAAGAACCTCGTACTAAAGAAGCGTGCTTTTTATGAATATGTAGCATCTGTATGTACAGTCGTGGCCAAAAGTTTTGAGAATGGCACAAATATTAGTTTTCACAAAGTTTGCTGCTAAACTGCTTTTAGATCTTTGTTTCAGTTGTTTCTGTGATGTACTGAAATATAATTACAAGCACTTCATACGTTTCAAAGGCTTTTATCTACAATTACATGACATTTATGCAAAGAGTCAGTATTTGCAGTGTTGGCGCTTCTTTTTCAGGACCTCTGCAATTCGACTGGGCTGCTCTCAATCAGGACTGATGGTGGCGTCACCTTTTCTTCTCCGGACAAGCCTTTTTCCAGATGCCCCAAACAATCGGAAAGAGGCTTTATCCGAGAATATGACTTTGCCTCAGTCCTCAGCAGTCCATTCGCCATACTTTTTGCAGAAGATCAATCTGTCCCTGATGTTTTTTTTGGAGAGAAGTGGCTTCTTTGCTGCCCTTCTTTACACCAGGCCATCTTCCAAAAGTCCTCGCGTCACTGTGTGTGCAGATGCGCTCACACCTGCCTGCTGCCATTCCTGAGCAGCTCTGCACTGGTGGCCCTCCGATCCCGCAGCTGAATCCTCTTTAGGAGACTGAAGCCTTCTTAACAAGAATTGAACCTCTTTCCTTGAAGTTCTTGATGATCCTATAAATTGTTGATTTAGGTGCAATCTTAGTAGCCACAATATCGTCGCCTGTGAAGCCATTTTTATGTAACGCAATGATGGCTGCATGCGTTTCTTTGCAGGTCACCATGGTTACCAATGAAAGAACAATGATTTCAAGCATCACCCTCCTTTTAACATGTCAAGTCTGCCATTCTAACCCAATCAGCCTGACATGATGATCTCCAGCTTTGTGCTCGTCAACTTTCTTACCTGAGTTCACAAGACGATTACTGAAATGATCTCAGCAGTTCCTTTATTGACAGCAATGAAATGCAGTGGAAAGTTTTTTTTTTTGTTAATTTTCATGGCAAAGAAGGACTATGCAATTCATCTGATCTCTCTTCATAACATTCTGGAGTAGATGCAAATTGCTATTATAAAAACTGAAGCAGCAACTTTTCCAATTTCCAATATTTATGTAATTCTCAAAACTTTTGGCCACGACTGTACATCTCATATATGCATATAATATTTATGAACATCACTCTTGCCAAATCCTTCTCAGGGACATTTTTCATTTTTCTAATGCACTCTCTTTCTATAACCGCCTCGTTCCTAAACTCCTTCTTTTCTATTCTTTCCATCTCCATCCATCTTGGATCCCCATACGAGCTCTTAAATAACAATGATATTAATCGTCTGGATTCATGATTAACAGCACTAAATGCTCCTATTTATCCTCAGTGCCGATATAACTCGCGGTACCGAGGTGTGCGAGGTTTAACTTCGCTATCAAATAATGCAGAAATGAGCGCCTGGATGATCAACCGTCTTTCTTCTGACTTCTCTTCCCTTTCTGATTGTCTGAGTGTGTGCTTATCTACAAATCGAATCTCTCCACCTGCCAGCTTGGCCTTGCCCTAAGCGCTCTGCTTAAGGCTAGCTCAACTATTATCTCTGATTCCCTCTCGCACCTCATTAACAAGTCCCTTTAATCTGGCTGCATTGCTCTCCCCATTAAAACCACTGCGCTCACACCGATTTCCAAGAAGCTCGCTCTTCACCCCAATGAACTGATTCACGTCTGGATTTTACTAAACGCCAATCACCTGTGAATTTCCAAGCACGTCCGTAAGAGCGCCCTGTAAGCTCACTAAATCTTTATATAACATTACTCACTAAAAACTTTATCAAATCGATATGTGAATAAAATAAAAAAAAAAACTCCTCATATATCTGATTTAAACTTCACTCACTCACTCGTTCAGCCTCTATAGCTGTACAGGGTCGCCGGAAGCATGGAGTTGATCCGGGGTTGTTTCGGGGTTATGAGTTGGGGTACAACATGGACAGGGTGCCAATCCATCACACTGCACGAGCACACACACAGACATTCACACACTGCGGACAATTTGGACATACCTAATCTGCATGTCTTTAGCCAATGGGAGGAAACATGGACACCGAGCACAAGGACCTGAGGGTGGGACTCGGTCCTTGACCCTAGCGGTGTAATGTCACAATGCTAACCCCAGCGCCACTGTACTGCCTCTGATTTAAACTTTCAAAATCTCAGTCCGTGTCTAAAAAAAAAAACCATCACTGATTATTGTACAACACGATTCGAAGCCGATCAGTCAAGGTTCGCGTTTTTGACCTCTCCTTAGTCCTGCACTGTACGGTATATAAAATCTCTTTCTAGAACATTCTTGGTCTTCATGAACACATTCCTTCCTTAAAGGATTTATAAATGATTTATACTGTAAATAAGCGCAGGCTGAAGCTCGGTGCTGCTTGTAAGAATTCCTAATGATCTCTCTTCTGCGAAAACTTCTGCTCTTAACATTCTTGTTCTGTTAGTTTCCTCGTTTTTAGCCTTTGACAGGATAATCCAAATGATTCTCGCATCAGGATTCTTATACAGTATTTTGGTACTTCTGGCGCAGAACGCTTTCTTTTACTCAGGAGAGTAATTATGCTCTCGTTTGCTTTACATCCTTTCGCTGGCAGGTTTTACTTTGTGGGAAACAGAAATCCTTTTCTTTCCCTATCTCAAGGATATTTTTTTATCCTGGGTTTTTTTTCTTTTCTTTTTTTTTTTTTTTTTTTTTTAGATTTTTTTCTTCACTGGTGTTCTATCCTGACTGGGAATTACTGTAACAGCAACCCTGACCAGGCGAAAGTGCATACTGGAGAGGAAGAACTGACCAAAGACGACGTCTGATACCGTAGCTGACGTTTGAGGCCGGCTGAGCTGGACTTTCCTTCTGAGAAGCTCTCCTAGTGCTGCGAATCCGTCTAGAGGATGAGATGCAGCGGTGCGATTTCTTTATCTGCTCTACCCGGGGTGATGAACAGAGGACCTCTGTGGTCCGTATCTGAATCCAGGAACATGTTTCAGTGGATCGAACTGTGCGCTTGAAGAACACTGTGAGCAGGACTGATAAACAAATGAAAAAACAAACAACAAAACACAGGCACGGTGGCTGAGAGGTTAGCACTGCTTCCTCCCTCCTCTGGGGTTGAGGGTTAACGATCTTGCCTCATGGATTTTGAATGTTCTCCCAGTGCTTGATGGGCTTCCTCTGGATTCTTTGTGTGTGGTGTGTGTACCTTGCAGCCTTGCAGTTCCCTGGGATATTCTCCATCCATAAGCACTAGAGATGATGGATGGATTTAGCTGTAGGTGGCTCAACAACTGATTGAGTAAATTTTCTTTAAATGGTCTTAATTATAACCATGAGCTAATTAGTTAAGCAATTAATTAAGCGACAGAAAGTACTGTAACTATCAGCCACGTAAGACTTTTTAGCAAGTCGTTTTATGCAGCGTGGACTTTTACATGTTTTAATTTGAATATCGCTGGGATACACACACACACACACACACACACACGCACGCGCACGACTCAACACACAGAAGACATGATGAGGCTTCAATCTTTAAATGAGGTATACAGTACTATGGGGGATTTTTTATTTTTAGACATTCAGTTTTGTCTCCAGTATGTGTGTGTGTGTGTGTGTGTGTGTGTGTGTGTGTGTGTGCATATGTGTGTTAAAAAAATCCCACCTTTTAAAAATTTTTTGTTCTTTATCTATTTTTGTTTTAATTTAAACAAACCAATCAGAGTTTCCCTTCTAATGTGACATCATATAAGAAGCTACCCCTCCCCTGGCTTGTTGCTCATCTCTGACGTTTTTGGGGGGGGGGGTGTGGTTAAGCGGCGTCTCATTTACATAGACACTGAAAGGATGTGTTTGGTGGAGGATGACACAGAGTGCGTTGTCCAAACACGGAGAGTGAATGATCTCTAAACGATGTGTCTACAAGTTAAAGGAATAATAAAAATATGGGACCTTTAAAATCATTATGGAACAAACTTTTTTTTTTTTCAAACCCTGATTATATTCCTTAAAACCACACTGCGGACAGCTTTTCCCAGTATAGCGTACTGTATGTGTGACGGCGTTAAAACCTGCTATTGAATCAGCCATGTGATGTTGGTGTCTCCTGTACATACTGTAGACAAGTTAACAATGACTTCGTATTGATGTTCGTATTAAATGGACACACGGTACTGAATCCACTCTTAGGGAGATTTAGTGATATAGCTGTTAAGTCGCTTCGACTCTGTAGGAGTGTGGAACTGAAATACTGCAGCGTATCAACAGGGTGGCGAACGTTAACAAGACGGTTATTAAAGAATCATCCGGATTCTGCTTTCAATCTCTTGACGAAACGGCAACCGATCTTCTGTTGTGCCACTCGAGAAAGAAAGAGAGAGAGAGAGAGAGATCTGGAGATCTTTACTTTGTTGTCATGTGAATGAACTCATGAAGAAGAAGAAGAAGAAACGTGGACGCTAACCCTGCTCCTAACCCTAACGCGAGGCATGAAAAATTTCAAGTGTGAAACGATGCTGGGAAAAGAACTTCTTTTAAAGTGGCTTCTTGTGCCCGTAAAATAGCTTATTCATGAAGCCTTTGCAGTTTGTTCCTCGTGTAACCGATTTTCCGGACGAGGATTTGAAGAGGTTGCTTTGCAGACCTTCCCTAAATGGATTCTCGGTGCTGAGATGAAACAGCTTTTTTTTTTTTTTTTTTTTGAGAAACAACTTCACAGACATCTTAAATCTTGGCGTATTTTCATGTTGAATACGGTATAAAATTAAATCTCGCCATGTTTCGAGACTGATGCGCGTTATTAAAGCGACGTTTTACGTGTTTGTGTAAGAGGTAATTTCGTAAAAAAAAAAAATGAAATAAATAAATCTATTTCTCAGATTTATACAGTAGTGCTCTGAGAGAGTCTATCAGCACAAACATGCAAATCACTTCAACATTTCCCTGACTGCTAAAACATGCCACCCTGAATGAAATATTCATGAGTGCGCCATTAAAATTAAGTAACGTTTGCTTTACTGATTAAACCCTAGTTATGACTTTTTTTTTTTTTTTTCGGTTGAAAAGGAAGTGAATTCAATGCTAAGCATCGCTAATGGGTTTTTGTTAATAAACCATGAAAGGCGGGAATGCTTTTCAGTCTGCCGTCACTCGATAAAAAGCCAGACTTTGCATGTAAATACCGGCAATTAATCAAATGTAGCATCCCGTTGCCTTGCGACAATTAACCGCACAATTAAAAGAAATTTGCCGCGATAGAGTCAAACAGTATGCTTTCTCATCAGAGTCAAATGCCACTCAGGTGGATTCAAACTGCGCCCATTCACCCAAATTAGGCCTTAGTGTTCGTTGAGCGCTGTTTACAAGCATGATGTCTTAATTATAAATGGAAAATATTTACATACTCCCTGCTATAGGACAAGAAACACAGATTTTTAGGGGTAAGCGAGCTCTAATAATCAAAAGCCTGCCTGTTCTGTGCATCTGTAATCTCAGAGAGAGAGAGAGAGAGAGAGAGAGAGAGAGAGAGAGAGAGAGAGAGAATAGCAAGCTGCGTCCAAGCTCTGCCGTTTATGCCACACATTTCAGAAACACACACAAACACGCAAACGGGCCAATCCCAACAGCTGGCAAACCCACTACCCGTGGTCTCCGCTGCTGAGCTCACACAAGTACACCATCCAGTACAGGTGAGCAAATCTGTGCCTAGCAAGATCCAGGAGCTAGTATCAGCCTCTGTCCCAGACCCAGCACAAGCATCCGCTCATGACCCACACAGACAGAGTTTAGGGTTGCCAAAGCATTTTAATTCGGCAACATTATGGACGATGGACCAGCTTTGCTTTTACTTTGCTTCAAAGACTTTAATAAAAAGTTGTCGGACCAATGTTGAGTATGTGACGCTGCGATAATGTTAAAACAACGTCCTGAACACAAAGTTGCAAATATGATTTCAAGGCTTTCTTCTTTTTCTGCATCACCTGGTCCAGACTCCAGTCCAGTAGGAAGCGGAATCGCGCCAATTAAGAAGCGATATGCTCACAAAGCGAGAGAATTCAGGAAGTATTTTGCAGATGTTTTTTCTGTAAACAAGCTGTTGTACTTTTTCAATAAATTTGTCATTCAGTGTTAATGTCTGTCATTAGAATTTAATTCCATCAATTTGTCAATTTACAGTAGTTTACCCGAAAAAAAAAACAAAAAAAAACATGAATTGATTCAAAACAATCAAAATCAAAGCAAAAACTGATTTATTGAGTTATTAAATCACTCGGTCTGGTTTAAATAGCTAAATCCATTAAATTGCACGAGTTCCACAGCACAGTAACACAAATGTCATTAATTCGTACTGTTCTATGTACGTGATCTACTATTTGACATGATCCATACTATAACTGTAAAACATATCTCTGGCCCAGGATCCATTAATAAAATGTCCAATGATTGGCAACCCTATTTTAATTATTTATTTATTTTTAATACAAACTTCTATCATTTATAGAGGTATAAAATAAAGGATGGATTTTTTTTAGCAAAAAACAGCAACCGAGCCCACGAATTAGAAGTTAATGCTAAGCCATGGTGGTCGTTAGCACGAGACAGATGCAGACTTAATATTCACGGATGTGTACTGTACATAAATCCACTGCTCATCTGTCTCTCGACCTTTCCGTGCTGTTATTGCGTTTCGAGAAGCTTGGAATATTTATGTTTTACTGCCTGTAATTCAGGAATGAAGAGAAATATCCTCATAAGCTGTGAAAGAGATCAGGAAGGTCACACACTGCACATACATACTGTACATCAGCTGCAGGAAGAACATCGACTTATAATTCATTGTGCAATCACAGTATTTATTCTACTTATTATAATGAATCCACAGATACAGAGAGAGAGAGAGGGAAAGGCATCTTCATATTCAGACAATCAGCAGTCAGATAGCAGCAGTAATGGACTATCTGATTGAGGGCTTTGATTATCATCTCATAACGGCCCATAAATCGGTTTTATTTGACCGATGATGACTGAAAAGAGCGATGAATGATAGAAGGATGTGAAAAAAAACGAAATCTGCTTTTTTCCGGCCAAAATGTGCGTCCTTTGCCTGATCAGATCCACAGAAACGGAGATCAAAACAAGGTGATGAAAAATGCATCGCCACTGGTGGTGTCTGTGCCTGGAAACGTTCTGTATACTTCTGCATGCTTTTATATATATATATATACACCACTGTGTATGTGTTGGGTAAAGAGAGAGAGAGATGGTGGGTGTCTCTGTACTCTCACACTTACTGTACAGCATAATGATTATCAAACGCAATCTTGTATCATTAAAGACTTGGAGGTCAACGAGGCTTTATGGGATTAGTGCCCTGGATTAGACCCGCTGTCTTGGTGGATCTGAAGCTGGTTGCTCCGTTCGGCTGATTACAAAGCACAGAAGCAGGTGAGGAACACCACAATCACCACGCTACAGCATTTACCCCGGCGTCTGCACACACACACACACATACATGCACCACAGTGACACACTTTATTACATGATTCATGAATGTCAGTATTGCTCGCTGACGCACATTTACAGTGAAGGAAAATTCACAGGAGTAGGTTTAAAAGTCTCGAAAAAAACATGAAAGAAAAAAAAAAAAAACGAAGAGACAGAAAACAGGAGGTTTGTGTTCTGTTGTGTGTTTTTAGACCTAAAGTGCTAAAAGATAATAAGAGCAAAATAGCAGCTATTTTCATGGGTTGCATGTCAGACTGAAGCAGAGAAATAAGCGACAGAGAGAGAGAGAGAGAGAGAGAGAGAGAGAGAGAAGGAGAGAGAGAGAAAGAAAGAAATAGGAGAGAAAGAGAGGGACTGAGTGAAAAATGGCATTTTTTGAGCAGAAAAAAATATATACAAAGTTCAAAGAGTGTCATCGGGGAACGCAGCCACCTCTCGAGTCCAGACAGACGTCAACATCAAAGAGGCAAAAAAACAAATAAATAAATAAAAAGACTGCAGTGGTGCTGATGCACTTATATTTATCAACTTCACCAAATTCCTCAACAATTTGTCATGTATCAATGATCGCTACATTGCTCTTTCTTAACCGTTTAATATTGTGAAACATCTGAAACATCACTTTGCCCAATTCAACTGTACTTAGCTTTTGCTTTCTTCGTTTGAAGTTTGTTTAAAGTTTCAGCTTTAGCTTACAGTATGTACAGTAGACTGGCCACAATGCGATCCCCGGTGAACCAAGAGCTCTGGCTATAAAATTGATAACGTATGAGAATGAACGCATTAATATAAATCTGTGATTGAGGTTTGGGTCAGAACTACCGTCAGAGCTGCTGGTACAGAAAATGAATCAACACTTTTTTCCGGTCTGAGAACTCGAAAGCTCCTGTGGTATGAGGTATTAGACTGTCTAAGGTCCAAGATAAATAGCAATAGCACGTATCTGCAAACAAAGCGCTCAATCAGGACCCGACCAGTGACGTGAGTCACTCTAGATCAAGGCGTCTGACGGATGATATACTGTAAACGTAAATGTAACGGATCCGACTGTAACTGTCCTGCAGTAAACGGCGCTAATGGAAGGATTTACTTGGGGGGTGTATTTCAGTTAACCTTCAGAAATGAATAAAACAATCGACGACGTTAACTGTTCCACAACTTTCGACTTTCATCACGGTGCTGCTGTGAACACGTTTCAGTTGCTATCGCACTGTCTGACATCAGAGAGAGAGCCTGACTGTGACCGTGGGCATGACTCCTGATGAGACCTGTGTCACATGAAAACAATCTGACTACCGCCTGGTGATGATGTTCTCCTCATTTACATACGGGTGAGACGTTTATTTATTTATTTTTTTCTTTTTTACTCTGTCCTAGATTGCTTCGTGACTCTTTTGCTCTGCACCATTTCATAGAAAAACAAAGGGAAGAAAGGATGAAAACCGTTGCCGCAGTGTCGGTGTCCTCATGCTGACCGTGTTCTCAAACACAATCCCTGCTCCTGCCCCGTGACAGTCTCACCCCTGCCCCTGCCTATGCCCCTGTGAGAGCAATGAACACTGCTATTGCCCTTATGTCAGTCTTAGGCCCGACCCCAGTCCAGATCCCCGCAGCCCTGATACGACCCTGGTCCGGTCTCCGTCCTTGTTTCAGGACGTGTTTTAGGGATAAACAGTTACGTACAGTTAGCGTTAATGCTAACGTCACCTTCTAAAACTTTTTCATGTCATTTAAACAGCGTCTGTAATAGAAAAAGACTTCTGTGCCCAACACCGTTTCACGTGAGACATGTACAGTAAGACGTGTATCAGCTATCAACGTGTTTCGACTTTCATGTCCATCATGTATCAGCTGTACTATTACAGTAAAACCACCTGACTAATATTGTGTACTTCACACTTGTGCCACCAAAACACCAAAACCAAAACTCTGAGCCATCAAGATCATGGACTCCACTAGTGCTCTGAAGGTGTGTTGTGGTATCTGACACATACTGTACTGTAGACATCACCAGCAGATTCTTTCAGTCGTAGGTTTACTGTACATTGCGAGGTGGAGTCGCTATGGATCAGATTTTTTTTTCTTTTCTCCAGCACATCCCACACCTGCTCCATCAGCTTGAGATCTGAAGTCAACACCTTGAAGTCTACAACAAATCTACATTATCCTGCTGAAAGAGGTCAGAGAACATCAGCAGCATGTTTAGGTATTTTTTTACGTGCCAAAGTAACATCCACATGAATACAGAAACGGCACGTACCACCCACTTAAACATTGCTGCTGATCAAGTTATACCCCTTCATTGGAACAGTGGAACCCCCAAGGTTTCTCTGCAGAACTTGTGACGCAATCGTCTAGCAGTCGCAATCCTTTCCGTTTCGAAGTCCCTCGGATCCTTGTGCTTGTGCGTTTTTTTCCGGCTCCCAACACGTCAACTGATTGTTCACTAATGTATCTCACCCCTTTAAAAGGTACCACCGTAGATAGAGATAATCGTATATATCAATCTCATACACTGGCAGTGTTTTATTGGTATTCCTACTTTATTAAATATGACAATAATTATAATAAAGAAATTCAGTTGTTCATTATGAAGAAGACGGGTTCGACTTTTTTTCTCCCCCCTAGTGGCTACCAAAGCAACAACAGGAACGGCAGAAACATCACACTTAGCATCTTGAGCTTCTATAATGTGATGCCAAAACAGATTTGTATTTTATCGAAAAATAAATCCCATCCTGTTGTTTTTCGACGCGTGTCTCCGAGTAAATATTGGAGTGTGTTTGCGTTTTGTGTCCCACAAGCTGGGTCTTTATTGCCTGTGTTGTTTTCCTTCGAATCAAAGCTGCAAAGCTCTGAAGGCTCTGAAAGCTCACTGCGTGCTGATGATACAAAAGACGGTATTTTCTGTCAGACGGCAAACAATCAAGGATTTAATGAGATTTTTTTTTTTTTTTTACTGTGCACAATATTTGCGAAATTATTTATTTGTTTTAATTCATGCACGCGTGTTTGTTTATCCGCTTGAAGGGAATTGATGATGGCGTGTAATTATCGACTCTTTACGAAAGAATTAAATTCATATTTTGGAAGTTCTTTGCGGATGTGATTTTTTAGTTGTTAGTCCGGCGCTAGCAAATAAACATGAACGCAAATCTGACTGGAAAACAGAACAAAAAATTATAGAAAAAAAAAAAAAACATTATGCACTTTTTTGTAAGAATAATAAAATGAATGACAAACATTGGGCTGCATTGCTCAAACAAAAATAAAATAAAATAAATTATTCATTTCTGTGTATGAGCATTTTCACACACAATCACACACAAAAGAAAGGGAATTCGCTCAAGCTTAAATCATATATTTATCACGATACACGGGTTTAATGTAATGTTTGTACAACTGACTTATTCCCCAAGAACACATACCATAATAAAATTCATAAATCTAAACTTTAGATGAGCGTTCTTTTATTAACACAACCTCTAATCTCTTGTTTACATTTAACAAGAGCTTGTTAAATATAAACAATCGAGAGATTGATAATAAAGTAAATAATATTATAAGACATATGATATGTTATTAGAGCATGAAGCTGCATGATATCATGAATCTGTATGTGCCACTGCCACAGAAGACCATACGCCGTGTGCAAGAATCGTACAGACAGGCGGGCAGATCTAAACGCATGTTGTAGGTACAAAGATAATCAGTGTTACAGAAACGGTTTGGCATCGGTTTAGCCAACTAAAAGGTTTACTCTGAGGTTTAGTAAGAGATGAATGAACGAGAGCAAGTGCATGTAAAGCAACGCATCGCTTTATGATCTGGGTTTGTTCTCACAGTGAGGAAATAATAAAAATGAAAAACTGAAAAGATTACAAAGAATATAAAAACCAGAACACCACAATTAGAAACATTTATCAAAAAAAGAGCTGTCTAGAACAATAAAGGAAAATAAAGATATAAACGGAGCAGAAATGAACTGTTCATGTCAGTCAGAAATTCACACACACACACACACACACACACACACACACACACACACACACACACACAGAGGCACAGGCTGTAAACCTGCACAGGGATCTTTTAAACAGCTTACGACCAAAAGTTTTTTTTTTTTTTTTGTCTGTAAAATGGACAAAGACCTCGAAGATGGTAAGAGTAAGTCTGGCAACGATTCATCGAACAACGATTATTTATTAACAACACACCAAGGTATTTTTTCTCTACTTAACGACTGAAAAGGAATAGATGTTTGTCAAACGTGAATGTGAGAATCGTTTGATAAAATGACGTTCTTCCGACATTGCCCAAACAACCTTGGGATAACAATGAAAAAATGGCCTTGGAGGTCACTTGTCATTATTTGTGTATCTTTGGACTTTTACGTTCAACTTCAGTTTTCACCACAGTTACGTCATCTCAGTTGCAGTCACCTGAAGATAGTGTGTGTGTGTGTGTGTGTGTGTGTGTGTGTGTGTGTGTGTGTGTGTGTGTGTGTAAATATAGGCTTGGTATCTGTTATGTCTTTGTCTTTTTACGCACTGGTTTCGGTCTGTTTCATCATGGTCTGTTTTGATCATTTTTCATTGCCATTAAAGTATAGTATAGTATATACACTTATTCTGTGTTTATTGAGTGTTATATGGGCAGTGAATATACAGTACTTTATATAGGTCCCAGCACCACCAAGCCCAGCACTACCAAGTTGCCACAGTTGGGCCCCTTGAGCAAGGACCTCAACCCTCGACTGCTCAGATGTATAATGAGATGGATAAGAGCATCGGCCAAAAGTCGTGAATCCAAAATCCAAAAAAATAAAGTCTTAACATAGATAGATAGATCTATCTACTTATTCCTTTTATATATTGTATAAAGGCATCTTTATATAAAACACCTGCACTTACGCCACGCCTGCTCGTCACTGATAATCATGACACCTTGGAACGCTCACCATAGGACGTTTTAGACCCTTTACACTGCGCCGTCATTACAGATCAATCTTCTTACGGACACGATCAGTGGGACCGTTAAGTCTGATCATTCGGGGCTTTAGCCCCAAATATTTTTAGCTTAGCCCTGAATATATCTGCCCTGAGGTGGAGGTGTTTTATAGCAAAGCATCAGACAGAGACTTAATAAAGAGCAGAACTTTACTTTCACTCTGTGTGCGAGGGACAGGAAGGGGGAGTGATAAAGTGCAGCGCGCAAAAGCTGGAAGACGCGCTCGCCCAGACAACAAGAAAACCTCCAGTTATATAAACCAATCTAGCCTTATGGGTAAATAAGGCTTGTCAATAGGCTAGGTCTCGCTTATATATATATATATATAGTGACAGCTAACTAAATTAGCACAATTCATGCCCATAATAGTCAGCTATTACTCTGATAGAATTTGGGTTTTATACTGTTTTTACAGTAGATCTCTGGATAGTGAACTGAACAAACCCTGATTCACTTTGCAAGTCCTTTTTCTATAGATGGACATACAGGAGTTTTTTGAGAGAAAACAACAATATTATAATATATTTTATGAAGTGAACTCCTTCGTATTTCCCACAGCAACCCAACATCCAGCTAGAAAAATGTAATGAATTGATATGGACCAATTGCATGTATAGCCTTTATATACAGTGGAACCTCGGATATTTTATAAATTTTGACTTGAAAAATGAACAAGTCTTGGTTTACGACTACCGAGCATCATGTATCACGTATGCGCTTCTTGTTTTGACTCAGAGCATCACGTGATCACAACTGAACCGACGGTTTTTCTCTCGCGCGCTGCGGAATTGTGGGTAATCATCTCCCCTGCTCGGCCTTAGTGCGCGTCTCTCACTCGTATAATCAACATCCGTGCACGCGTGTACTGTTTACTACAACACTGTGACCATGCGTTTGCGTGTAAAGCCTCTTTTATTATGTGTTGCATTTTAATTTTTTAATTTTTATTTTACAGCAGTGATTCCGTTAGTGTGCGCTCACTCGAGCATCATTAGCGATGTCACTTGTTAATTTTCCTGCTAAAACAGTATTTCCATAATGTGTGTGTGTGTGTGTGTTTGTGAAAATCAAATAAGAAAGGAAGGGTTACTGTGTAAGAAGAGGGAGAGGGGAGGGTCCGATACCTCCTCTCCTCTTACTTTACACACACACACAAACACACACACAGCGCCTGCGCACACAAACGCACACACACTTATCTGTTGGGATTTATTTTGACTTTTTTCAAAGGTAAAGTGCAGGTTAATTTGTTTTATTTTTACTTTATATTTTGTATTAATTATTTTTATGTATTTATTTCTTTGGGCTGTGGAACGAATAATTTGACTTTCCATTATTTCTTATAGGGGACTTTGCTTTGATTTACGATTGTTTTGAAATACGAGCCTGCTTCCGAAACGAATTACGTTCGTAATCCAAGGTTCAACTGTATATAAAAACAGAAATTCAGCTTGGCCTTTGGCCGGTGCAGCTGGCGTCCCTCGCTGTCGAACAGTAGGCCGCTTCATCAACATTGGAGCAGCGTGAGGAGCAGGAGCAAGTTGACGGCACACTCCATACGCAAGTTATGGTAGCACGCAGGCGTCAGGATCTGCACGTGGGCGGACCTGCGGGTACCCTTTAGTAAATAAATGAATAAATAAATAAATAAATAAATAAATAAATGTGGCATGGTAACCATGTTACTTATTAGCAATTCTAATATTGGTGTTAACAGCAAGGCATTGATAGCAAAACACTTTGCATGTTACATTCTCAACATGAGCTGAGCCAGACTAAAGGTCTGATCCTAGAATCGGCCCCCTGATGCCCATACTGTTGATGCTAGCTTTTTTTTTTTTCCCCCTGCACGTAACTCCGTGACTCGAATCCGGGACACAGCAGTAAGGGCACCGAGTGCTGACCATTGGGTCCACCAGGGACCCTGCAAATAACTGCTGCAAATAACGGTATCGATATTCTGTTGCAACACTGTGCTAGAGTTCATTCAACAGAATCTCCCTCATCATTTTATTACAGTCATTCTCACTTTTGAAAAGATCCAATTCAATCTAACTTTATTTATATAGTGCTTTTAACAGGGGTCATTGTCGCAAAGCAGAGTGGTGACATCTCAAACTTAATTACAACTACACAAAAACGTCAAACAGTGTTAGTGTTCCTGCAGGGGAGATGGTGGTGATGTGGGTGTCTGTAATGCAGTTCAGACTGTGATCCAGCTCAGTAGTTGAGGGAGCACACGGCTCTCGCGGCTCTCGCTCTGTATCCAACAGTGAGTGAGGAGCTCACTGGGACTATGAAAGGAAGGAGCTCTGAGGAAACCTGCAGTGCCGAAGCGCCACTCGCCGAGTTTCAGACTCGCGGCAGCACGAAGGCGAGGATGCGCGCGCTGACGTAAGAGCACCGCAACACATTCACGACGTCTACTGGAGTTATTTCGCACGACGCGACGAGGCTGCAGGGTGGAGCTGGAGGGCAGACACTCATCACGGCGCTCAACACATCACTGAACTTCCGTGGCTGTGTGTGTGTGTGTGAGAGAGAGAGAGAGAGAAAAGATTAAAATGATGAGAAGTGGATGGAGAGATTTGTGTTTGTGCATGAGAGAGAGAATCTCCAGGCTATTTCAGCACCTTGGGGACGAGTGGGATAAGGAAGGATTTGGAGAGAGAGAGATGGGATGACTGCGATGACTGACAAGTGGAACAACAAGACCTGTCTCACTGCATTAGGCATCAGCAAAGAACACACACACACACATCCTCAATATTTCTAGCTGTACTAGACAAACACAGTAGAAGCTGAAAAAAAAAAAAAAAAAACACATCTATTTACCAGGCATGGCAATGTCAGATATGTGATACACACATCACTGAAATTCCAAAAGAAAAGAAGTTCAGATAAAGTGCAGACACTAAGGGGCAAACGAAATCTGTATTAAAACATCGGAAACACGTTTAATCACATACAGTACAACAAGGCGTGTGGCTTTATGGTGTTTTTATAATGAGGTATGTGACTGTGGTCAGAATGAATCGTTCACATTCCAACTTGTATTCAAAAGTAATGAGGCTGCCATCACAGAAGTCATGCTGATTAACTTTAAGTAAAAATCAACTCCTTCTGTAGGATTTCTTTTCATTTCCCTAAAACATTTCTATTGATTGTCCATAGCGCACAAAGTCTGGTGCGACAACGACTAACCTAATCTGTTTGTTTTTGGACTGTGGGAGGAAACCGACCAAACCGACTCGGTTTCTTCCCACAGAAAGACCTGGAGGTGTGAGGCGACAGTGCTAACCCACTGTAAAGCCTAATAATGCCCTTAAACATTTTTCTTTTAACTATTTATTTAAAAATGCCTTTGGACTTAAATAAGCAAATTACTTACCAGCCTAGAATCAAATAATTCCTGCAGCGATTAACGTGCGTTTGAGCTGCAACCCTAAGTGATGCAGCGTGAAACCTCTCAGAAGACCCGTGTATCCCTTGTCTGTGGAAAAGACGCTACTGTGTTTCAGGTGAGTCAAATTATTGGACAGGATTAAGCAAAGAAAACAAGAATTGGGATGAGAACTATCAATTTTGATCTTGAGGGTTGGTGAAATAACAAAAAAAAAAAGAATTCCGGTGATATTTCATTACGTTTCTAAAAAGACACAATATGATGGGTTTCGCAACAAAATGAGATAAATACATTCTTTCAGTTTTGAGAGGAAAAAAAAAAACTTATTTATTTTCTTTCAAAGGTTGAAAAACGGATTCCGAACTGATATTTATGTGTTTTCTGTGAGTCACAAGAAAATAATTTGCCAGAATGATTGAAAGTGTTTGATTGAAACCCATCGTATCGATCATGATATTCTGATTTTGCTAACAACCCGACAACGTTAAAGTAGTGCAGATGATGATGTTTGATGATGATTTTATCGAACGTGTCATGTGCGGACGAGATTGGCGTACATTGTGTGAGCTTCTATAACACACACACAGAAACACACAGCAGCAGACCACTAAATTCAGGTAGGCTGTGTATTTTATATGGCTTCTCTCAGTGGCTCAGAAGTCAGAGTGTGTGTAGATGAATGTGTAAAGCTCTATCAGGCGCCTCGCACACCTCATGCGGCTCCAGATCCAGAATGATGACATACCACGCAGCAAGAACGCTGTGGAAGTTGAGTTGAAGTGATGATTAAGCAGAACTCTCATCACCCTGAGAGGGTTGTGAAGACGTACAGCTGTATAATGGCTTGCTTAAGTATCCCCTTTCGCACAGTGTGTGTAAGACTACGGATTTGCAGTCCACTCATTTTGTTTCTCTTAACGCATGCTGCTGATGCTATCCAACATCCCGGGCTGTCAATCAAACCCGAAACTCGAAACGCTCCGAAGTCCAACCTTCCTTGAATATTTATGAGCGAAGAGAGCCACAAGTCTCAAATGTGTAGCTGCGTGCGCGCGTGTTTAATCCGGGGTTGTCGTTCCGCATGTATCGTATCCGTACAGACCTGGTAGACATGCGAGCTGATGTATCGATCAAATTAATAACACAGGACGCGAGATCTGTGATACTTCACGTCGCTGCTTCATTAGCTTTCTGGCACCGAAGTGAATTAAAAAGAAAAGAAAAAAAAAAAAAGAAGAAAAAAATCGAGCTGCAATGATGCTTTTGCTGCTTCTTCCCTCAGTGGAACTTTGAGGAAGACGTGAGAAACGGAATGCCATCAGGCTTCATCAATTATTCACCTGTGACAATATTAACACAGCTAATAGTCCTGAGATAAGGTATTCCTGGTCACACTTCCACTTCTGAGAGCAAACAGTGGCACATTTCCAAAGAGCCGCAGACGCTGCGCATCAGCAGACTATACATCAGCAGAAATGTTGGAGATTGTGTTCTAATAAATAACTAAGGATTGCTCCAATGACATACTGTCAAGTTAAAACCTAAACCTGAGTCTCGTGAATGCTAGAGAACTACACTGTTATTCTGTTCAGTGTAAAAGCTGCTGTAAATGTGTTTCCTTTTCCTTTAATTGCATAGCGATCGTTTTTTTATAGGAGGTACCTGCATGATCTGTGCCACCTTACAAAAATACACTGTAATGGCACATATGAACAGTTTAACAGCTTGACGCCATTTCCTGACTTTTAAACAGTATTATTTCTCTCTGTATTTCACACCAGCGACAATACTTCCTGTTCAACACAGCAGCTGCTGCGAGTGCTTTAAATTTGTTCAACGAGTTTTCGGAAGCCAAGAAAAGGATTTTTACACCCTTTTACTGCTGTTGCAGTCACTCCAGCTGTAAAATAAATGGCGTCTATTTGTAACCTAATGTCTGCGATACGGTCTGTGAAATACTGTAGGCCGTTATGTGATTTGGACGTTGTTCGAACGCCATGTTATATACTTATCAAAACTTTGTGTGTACTTTAGAGTAAGCATCGTGGTGAGGTAGAGGAATAACATCACAATGAGTAAACTATGCACAAGCGATTCATGCAAAAGAGACATGAGATGCACCTGCTATATGTGGAAAGCTGTTGCATCCATGTTGTCTGGTTGTGTCAGATATTACTGTAATGTTATTAAACAGGTTGAGGTGTTGGACTTGAAATCCAATTGTGTTTCCCCGCATAGTTTCAAACCAGAGAAATTCGGGTCAGTGGTGGATCAACCAGTTAAGTCTCTGGGTTTCCTGATCGGAAGGTTGGGTGTTCACGCCCCAGCACCACAAAGTTGCCACTGTGGTGCCCATGAGCATGACCATTAGCCCTAGCTCCAGGGGCGCTGTATCCTGCCTGACCTTGTGCTCTGCTTCCTATCTCTGATATGGCAAAAAAAAAAAAAAAAATTATAATGATCATTTCACTGTGCTATAAGGCAGATGTAATAAATAATCTTAATGGACTGAAGTGAAACTGGAATCGGGAGAGGAGAATCCTGACGATAAAGTTTTTTGTATTGTTTATAATGTTTCTTCAACAATCTTTGTAAGAACGAGAAAAAAAAAAACATTTCAGCAATTTTTTCCTTGATCTAATTTTCTGCCACTTATTTGTCTTTGATTCATTACAAAACCACAATTAAAGCAAGAGATTGCTACTTTACTTTATGTCAGAAATCACACAATTCACAGCTATTCTGGCATTTGTTGTGCTTTTTAACACCCTTTTAACACCCTCGGTTGAAGAAACAAAAAAAATTCTCAAAACTGCAAAAAAATGGATTTATCTAATTTTGCTGTCAAACTCTCCAAGGATCATGGAATAAACTACAAATAAGTTATTTTTAACTTAACAGCTTAATGTAACATCACCCTAAAGAAAAGGTGGAGGTTAACTACTAAGAGTGGAGGCTAAAGATACCAGATAACACAGATACCCTGAATTGGTATGCCACAATATACTTTATTGTCTTTTATCTTTTCTTCCCAAACCACCCCCCCCTACCCACTTTTTTTTTTTTTTTTTTTTTTTTTTAATAATCACAATCTGACTGGTAACGATAAATGTGCTGCTAAAATATTTTATTAAAATTTTTTATTTAAAAAATTTTCTGTAAATAAAATATTTTAAAATAATAATAATAATTAAAAAAAACATAAAACAGCTTTCTTAAAGCAACACACCTGATTTGCTGAGTATGGTAGAAATCGCGCATCAAGAATCCACACTACTTTAAAACAAAACACCTTTACTCTCCATTTGGAATCCTCTCAGTAGAAGCAGAACAAAATGCTGCTCTAGGGGGCACTAGAGAGCAGGAAAAACCATAATCTCCATTTGGAATCAGAGTTTTCTTTTATTAACTTATTGAATTTCTTTGTCCCGTCTCTGTGTGCATGGAGTCTGCATGTTCTCCCCGTGCTTGGTGGGTTTCCTCCGGGTACTCCGGTTTCCTCCCACAGTCCAAAGACATGTAGGTTAGGCTAATTGGCTTTCCCAAATTGCCCGTAGTGTGTGAATGAGTGAGTGTATGTGTGTGCGTCTGTGCCCTGCGATGGATTGGCACCCTGTCCAGGGTGTACCCTGCCATGTGCCCCAAGTCTCCTGGGATAGGCTCCAGGCCCCCCGTGACCCCGAATACAGGATTAAGTAGAATATCATGAAAAAGAATAATCTGTAACTCAATTTATAATGTGAAACTTTCATATATTACAGATTGAACACAGTACATCATGTGAAACATTACAAGCTTTTTCTGTTTGAATTTTGATGATTACAGCTCATGAAACTCAAAAATCCAGTATATCAAAATATTATAATATTTCTTAAGATCAATGAAAAAATATTTACAATGCAGAAATTCTTTAAAATATGCTCTCAATTTATGTACTCAAAACTTGGTCAGGGATCCTTTAGCACAAATCACTGCATGTACACTGTATGCAGCATCTCATGGAGATGATCAGCCTGTGGCACTGCTGAGGCGTTATTGAAGACCAGCTTGCTTTCATAGCACCATTCAACTTGCCTGTATTGTTAGATCAGGTGTTTCCCATCTTCTTTTTGACAATATCCAATAGATTCTCTATGGGGTTCAGGTCAGGTGAGTTGCCTGGCCAATCAAGCCCAGTAATATCATGGTCAGCAAACCAGTGAGTGGTAGTTTTGGCACTGTGAAACGTGCTGGAAAAGGAAATCAGAATCTCTGTAAACCTTGTCAGAAGTTGGAAGCCCGAAATGCTCTAAAGCCTCCTGGTAGATGGCTGTATTGACTTTGGACTTGATAAAGCACAGTGGACCAAGACCGGCAAATGAAATGGCACCCCAAATCATCACAAACTGTGGAAACTTCACTCCAGACTTCAAACCGCTTGGGTTGTGTTACTCACCACTCTCCCCGGGACTCTGAAACCTTAATTTGAAATGTAAAATTTACTTTCATTTGAGTTCTCCCAAGTTCCTGAATATGCTTTGCTTGACAATTTTCTTTGGCAAAAAAGTCTGTGGCCATCCCTATTGCTTATGCACCTTTTCCTACCACACTTTTCTCTTTCAGTTGACTTTCTGCTAATCTGCTTCAATACCATGATATTTCAATACCACAATGCTGGTGGCTTTGTGGATGGAGCATATGGTGTACTGTATATTTCTTCGATAGAGGGGAGAGAGCCCCCAATGATCTTCTCAGCTGTCCTCACTATCCGTAAGTCCCTACAGTGGATAGTGAGGACAGCTGAGAAGATCATCGGGGTCTCTCTCCCCTCTATCGAAGACATATACACCACACGCTCCATCCACAAAGCTACCAGCATTGTGGCTGACCGGACACACCCCTCACACTCACTCTTCACCCTCCTGCCATCTGGAAAAAGGTACTGAAGCATTCGGGCTCTCACATCCAGAGTGAGTAACAGTTTTTACCCACAAGCCATCCATCTCCTCAACACAAAGGGACTGGACTGATAAACAGGCATGCACAGGCACACACACGCACAGACACACACACACACACACACA
>JAAGKR010004181.1:52439-64675 GCA_011419295.1 Clarias macrocephalus
CGTCTCTGTGTGCATGGAGTCTGCATGTTCTCCCCGTGCTTGGTGGGTTTCCTCCGGGTACTCCGGTTTCCTCCCACAGTCCAAAGACATGTAGGTTAGGCTAATTGGCTTTCCCAAATTGCCCGTAGTGTGTGAATGAGTGAGTGTATGTGTGTGCGTCTGTGCCCTGCGATGGATTGGCACCCTGTCCAGGGTGTACCCTGCCATGTGCCCCAAGTCTCCTGGGATAGGCTCCAGGCCCCCCGTGACCCTGAATACAGGATTAAGCGCTATAGATGATGAGTGAGTGAGTGAGTGAGTGAATTTCTTTGACTCTTAGTGTGTCATTTCCTCCCTCTGCTATCTTTTGTGCCTTAAATTTGTCCTCAGAAGTTGGTGTGTGTAAAGCTTGTGATTATCATTTACTGGAGGTGTTTGAGTGGTTTTGTTTGAAAGTGGTGTATTAGAGTGTTTTTTTTTTTTTTTCTCGCCCTAACCTCTGAAAAGTCAGGGCTCATATTAAAACTTCCCGAGTTGAAATTCCAACACTATAGTGGAGTTCAAGTGCGCTCACCTTATAATTATGATGTTTCTGTCAGGACTTGAAAGTTCAATAAATCATACGAGGTAAAGCGACGGTTTTCACCATTTATGCTTGGATACACATTTATCTTTTGTAGTTGTGCTTTACATACAGTAGGACTGGGAAAACTGAGAAATTTAACTTTAAGTTTCTAAAGAAATTCTGGTGCGGCGGAGGTGGGGGTGCAAAAACCACATCGTACCATGGATATAGTGTAAATCAGAATAGACAAAAAGTAGCTAAATAAAGCGTTATCAGTTTGAACTAAGAATAGATTGCACATGCAGTGAAAAAAAAAGATGTGAAACTGGTTCTGTTAAACATTGGTTTTAAAGGAAAAGCTTGTAGATGTGACGTGTGTGAACCTTGTATTCTGATTATGGTGCACACTGTATCTACTGTATCTGTTGAACAATCGACAAGCTTGTAAGAAAATAACACAATCTCAATAGCTGTGATATCATTAATTGAATTAATCAGTAATTAATTAAACCAGGCTTGTTTAAGAAACTTGTTAACCATGGAATGTGCTGTTTAGGAAGACAATGTTGTGATGCAATTTGCCAATTATTATTATGATTATTATGACTTATCATAAATGACAATTCATCCTTATTGTCCATTTATCGTTATGCCTCACACTGTAGAACATCAGTGACGCATTACACCTGCGGTAAGCAGTCTTTCTCTCTCTTTCGCAGTTAACATTGGGCAAAAAAGCCCGGCACTAGAGACTCCCTCCATAAATCTTAAACATCTCCTTCTCGCCCACCTGCCAGCTCTTCTGCCCCATGGTACAACAGATATCAACTTGACAGGGTGAATGCTGGCATGTGCTTCTTTCTGAGCTGTTGCTCATGCTGTTTTCAGGGACTGAAAGAGAAAGAGCTATCCACCCACTTCCACATGCATGAAGCCCATGATTGGCTAAAAAAGTATTCCTGTGATCGACAGGAATATATACGGTTCCATATCTCTCCTAGGCAGAAAGCATGACCAATTTTCTATTTTCTCTTGAACGTATGCTATGTTAAGATGGAACGCTGATGTTACAGAAAACTGACCAACAGACCTTCTGGCAAATGAGATTCAAGATTTAACCAGCAATGTGGTCTTGCCACATTATTCTGGTGTTGCTGAAACCGCTGTATAACTGCTGCATTTTTCTGCATTCCAGAAGAATAAAAATGTATTTAAAAATGTTGGGAGAGCAAAAAATAAAAAATTCAGACAAACTATCATTGTTTGTCTATATTGAGTCAGCAGTTTAAAACAAAGTATATACTGACTACCTCAAACATTAGAGACTGAGTTTCTGCAATGCATAAACCATTTCCCGCTGACACCAACAACCCTGCCACAGGTAAAGTCACGGAGATCACATTTGTTCCCTATTCTGATGTTTGATATGAAGTTTAGCTGAAGCTCTTCTCCTGTATCTGTATGAGTTTATACATTGTGCTATTGCCACATGATTGGCTGGTTTGATAACTGCATGAATGTTTACAGTAGGTGTTCCTATTAATAAAGTTGATGGTGTGTATAGATATATAATTCCAAAGTAAACAAAGCAGTTCCCAGCATTTTTTATTTCAGTGGTCAGTCAGGTGACTGTGACTCAACTTGCACTGTTCTTCTTCCTCAACTGAAATGGGATCTGATGAACTAGAGCTCCTGCAAGTTCATATAATCAAACAGGTTTATACATTCGCCAGACCTGCAAGTAAGTTGGCTCAGCTAGCTAGTTTGTTAATTAATCACAGAAGCACTTTCAGCAAAAACACACATCTGATAACACTGTAATAAAACAAACAAAACAAAAAAAAAAACACTTTGACTCCTTAATAATTGCTTCTAAGTCATTCCGAATCTCATCTGAACTTTGCGTATTCTTACAGTCTTATGCAAAAGTTTGGGCACCCCTTGATAAATAACAGATTTTGATGATTTTTTAATTGAAAAGATGTTAACACAGTCTCTCTTGGAACTAGAAAAAATGCACGATATTTTCAGCAAACATTGGTGCATACTTACTTTTTATGTCATGAATTGAACAAAGATAAAAAAAATAAAAACATTATTGTGGCACTGTGCAAAAGTTTGGGCACCCTACTGTATATAATCAGTACTTACAGTAGTAACACCTCCTCTGGCAGATATCACAGCTTGCAAACGCTTTTTATAGCCAGCTAAATGTCTTTCAATTCTTGTACTTGGGATTTTCTCTCATTCTAGGCTTCTAGTTCTGTAATATTTTGTAATATCTCTTAGGATGCCCAAACTTTTGCACAGTGCCGCCATAATGTTTTTATTTTTGTTCAATTTATGACATAAAAAGTAACTATGCATCAATATTTGCTGAAAATATCGGGCCTTTTTTCCATTTGCAAGAGAGACTTTAACCTGTTAACATCTTTTCAGTTAAAAAAATAAATCACCAAAATCTGTTATTTATCAAGGGGTGTGTAAACTTTTGTATAAGCCTATATATTTACTGATACAAAGCTAATTAGCTCCTAACACAATGCTAAATTCCAACACCTAATCAAGGGTAGTACTTTTTGTGAGTGACCGTGGATTTTACACCCTACATGGGCTTTTCATGTAACACTACTTGGGATTTAACCCTAGAACAGAGCTGATTATTCTAAAGTGGAAATGTAAAGAAGAAAAAAAAACTGTCCACCACCTCCAAGTTTTATTCTCCTCATCTCGTACCGGTGAGAATTGAAAACTACTTCAATTCAGTAATTCAACTGTCAATGGTTGCTCATGGTTAGTAAGTTCTGCCATCTGTGTTGGCGGAGCAAAATAACTAGTTAAATAAAGAAATGAATCATAATCTGTTGATAATAAACTAATCTGTTGGTGTTGGTGGAACTGTTGTATACAAGCGATATCACACTCTAGGTCGTCCTGTGCTGCTGGATATACAGTACGGCTGTGATGACGGATGCATTTCAGAGTTTAATTTCTTACAAGACGGATGGAGTTGATTTAAACTGTGAAGAAGTTCCGTGCTATCTGCACTTTACTGAGTCAGTCTCGAGTTTCGTACAGTATGTTAGCAGTGATTCATTATGTTATACGCAGAGGTGTTTAAGCCTTAGGGAGTAAAAAGTAAACGGCACAGCAATGACTCACAGAGCAGCTACGGTTGACGCTAGCTTCACTTCGTGTCCTGGGTACAGAGTTTTCTGTTTTATCGAACAACAGCGCAAAGTTTAAAAACTTTTATGAATGTGTGCTGGTGAAGTTTTACCTCTTCACATGTACAGTACAGTATGAACACAGACAAAGCCTGAATCTGAAGCCTTCGCTCTCTGAGAGCTCTTCAGCAGAAAATAAAACAAGAGAGTAATCCAATACGCGGTGACAGCAGAACTATGAGCACACACCTGATTGAACTTTGATTGGATCGTGAAAAGGGCAGCCAGAGGTGTTATATGAAGCTGAAATTGCTAATCCCTCCTGAAGAAAAGTTTGTCACACTTCAAATATACCGTTCTGTTTCGAGTGTATCCGAGTCTGCGCGGGTCGTGCCGAGTAAATATCCGATGATACAGATGTTCGACCTTCCGCGCGCCGCTCGAAAAAAGGATCGAAATTCCCATTGCACGTGATGGGGCGAGTAGTAAGAGTGGCCTGAGGCTCTGCTGTCAGGATTTACTGAAGTCTAATCTCTACCCAGGTCTAATGAAATTCCACAAGAACAGGATATTTTGCAAAATATATATATATATTTTCCCACTAAACATCTGTAACATTTATTTGATTACAGAGCTGTAAATGTGAGGAACAATAAAGAAAATACAGGAAATCAGGTTTGAAAAAAAAAGTGTGTGTGTGTGTGTGTGTGTGTTTAAGATAAGAATTACACACCGACTTAATAAATGACTGCTCAGTACCTATTTCATAACTGAGGATTAAGCTTAGCGGTCTAATGATTGCAGACACACACACCCACACAAACATGGTGCGTACACTGCACAAAAATCATCCTGAAGTTATTAGACAGGGTGCATTTCTCATTTCTCATGCAGCATGTCACTCATCCGCTCTTACCCTCTATCTCCCATGCTCTCTCGCTTATTGTCTTCCTCCGCCTTGCTCTTTCTCTCACACGCATTTCTGTTTTTTCCCCCCCCCGTGACTCTCTCTCTTTCTCTGTCCTATCCTTTCTCTCTTTCTATTTCTCTCCGGCAGCAATCGAATCAATCAAATTCAATTTCACTGCCCTTGATGTATACATATATACAGTGAGACGGAACATTATGGCTTCGCTTCAGCATTGATGCAGAAACTGAGGAGCTGTCTGTTCAAATTATAATCATGTTCATTATAGAAAGTGTATATAGATAAGTTAAGAAAAAATAAATAAATAAATAAATAAATAGAAACATTCCTGTGTGGTAGAGTAGACATGAAGGAAACTAGGGCTTGGAAAGATACAATGAACAAGACAGACACAAGAGGCTGTATGTACGAGGGTAGATCACAAATTACTCTGGCTGTAGAATTAATCTGAATTAAGTTTCAGAAAAGACAAATATATAATTTTTCCGACATAATCTCCTAGCTTTTCATTAAACTTTGTCCATCGCTTTCTTATTCCTAAGGTTAGGGTTAAAAAATGTTTTAGGCTAAGCCGCGAGCCGCGAATGCACTGCTGTCTTCACTTCTTCATCAGACGTGAATCTTCATCCTTTCAGGAGATCAAACAGGTGAAAGCCTGATGGAGCGAGATCAGGACTATTGGGGGAAGGGGTTCAAAGGTTTTGCAGCGTGTCAACAGTGTGGGCAGAAGTGTGCAGACGTGCATCGTCATGTAAGATCACGATGCCCCTAGATATCGGTCCTCTGTGTTTAATCTGAAGTTTTAAGCTTCGGCTCTTCTAAACGCGTCTCACTGTGAAGAGCACTGTTGATTGTTCAATCTTTTTTCTGATAAAGTTCCAATACTGGCGTTGAGAATAACAGAAATATGTAAGCATTGATTTTCCGGCTTATGGTTGATCTTTTCTTGGTCTGCGATTTTAGTTTACTCTCAGGCTCGTAGTGATGAATCCGTGTCTCGTCACCAGTAATGATTCCCCTTAAGAAACTTGTACACCTTCCTTAGAGTAAATCGGACCAAATTTTGTTTGCGTATATCCAAACGCTTCTGATTATGCTCTTTCCGTGAGTCGTTTCAACAGCGGGTACACCCTTAGTAAAAAAAAAAAAAAGAAAAGGAAAAAAAAACACTGCATGCTGCTCTTCTTTCGTGCAAATCACAAGTAGGGCGTTGCACCGCAGTTACAAATATACTGATGGAACATGTTGACACCTGCACAGCAGTGACCGGGAAGACGGTAGCCATGAACGGAAAGCGCTGATAAGACAGTGCGGATCATTTTTGACCCACCCTCATACTGTATAACCAAATTAAAAGCTGGACACATTTCTGTGATGTACTGTACTTAAGAAATGATGAAATGGAATGAAATGGTGAAATGGATGAAATGGTACAGTAAGATCGGAATGTTCAAACAAAACATGACGATAAAAGTCAGGGGATTTGTGAGGAGTACTGTACTGTAGGTGTAGTTGTTGGGAGGCGAGTGTGAAAACGCTTAACAAACCTCCTCAGGTACAGCTGGGTGAAGATTATGTCAGATTGTTTTGATTGGTTTTGTGAATGAGCAAATGTTTTCCTAATCCGGCACAGGGCGCTAACGACTCCCCGCTCACCCAGCGGGCGATACAGCTGCTGAAGCTGGAGGAGATTTGTTCTCTTTATTCGGCACAGAAATTATCGGCTACGCTGAGCATCCTTTGGTGAGGCAAGAACGTCCGAGGGAGGAAGGTCCCCTGTGATGTGCACATCAAGGAACGTGGAGCTCTTGACTGCCTTTAATGTGCGGTGTAAAGACATCGCTACAGGGCCAGCTCAAGTCAATGACCGTCTTATGTGTTGTGTCTACATTAAGAAACAGCTTGTTGTTTCTCCACCTCCTCTCTGCATGAATTCGACACCGAACTCGGGCTGTCTTTGGCGGTCACGAGTCAGCACTGCTCTCGAGGAATAAAGTCGCAACCATGGATTTATCCTTATTCTAGAAGTCGAGAATCCAGTTATAGAATCAGATGTTAGCAAGGTTTATTTTTTTCCTTTAATAAACTGAGACATGAATGTGTTGAATATTAACATTAAAGGTGTATTCCTCAGTATTAGCCATGACAAAGCTCTCTCTCGACTACATGTTTAGACTGGAATGAATCTACAGTATGGGGGCTAATGAACATACCTTGCTTCATTAACAAACATATTACACGGACCGCGGTTACACATACGTACATGTCCAAGTCGCTAATGCTGTGCGTGTCTTAACTCAGACTTTTTTAGCAGATGCCTGTATCCAGGGCTACTTACATTTATCTCATCTACATAAATAAGTGGTTAAGGGATTTGCTCAAGTGCTGGGGTTAAACTCATGACCTTCTGACTAGAAGTCCAACATCTTAATCGCTTCACCACTGAGCTGCCACTCCCCTTCACTTCCATCCTTCACTAGAAATAAAGGACTTCATTTAGGAAAAGTGCTGTTACTGTTTATTCTTCTTTTCTTTAGATTTTTGGTTGGTGAAAATATCTGCCTCTATCGGAGCCGAAACATATTCCGCTATGTTTTCTTTCCAAGCAGATGGAGATGGAGGTGGATTAAAAAGAGCCACAGAAGGACCTGCAAACACACACAACTTTACCAGACCTTAAATTTCTTCAATCAGGGTTTCTCAGGCACATAATGTAATTGCGCTGATGACTTTGCGTAAAGAGCTATTGTTATTTAACAAGTTTTATATCTATAAATTTTAAATCTACAAGAGCACAAATAATATAAATAAATAAATAAGTAAATAGTAGGAATACATATACAAATCTATACATATAATAAAACTGTAAAGTTGGCATGTCTGTACATTGAAGATATTTGCGAAAACATTATTTGGGACGGGGGCGTAAGATTAAGATTGTTTTTGGAATTTTTGTCTGTCTGTCATCACATTAAAACTACCAAACAACGTTTAAAGGGGTTTTCACAGGTGTATTTGGCGAATGGAAAACGCCCTTATATTATTAAATAAATCGCCCATGAAAAAAAATCATTAATTCATATAGAAATTCAACAGCTGGCGCTGTACAGGATTTAATACACGCTTATGAGTGTGCGATTGAAATCTACTTAATAATCGCGATCTCACGCCTTCATTCCGCGCATCTCATTGTAACAGAAAAATTTTAGTTGATTTCAAAATTCTACAGATTGCGGTGGGGTCATTTTTCAAAAAGCACTTATGAGTGAGCAATTAAATTCTATATGTTCAAAGTCGGAGGCACATCGAGTACAAAAAATGTAAATAAAAGTAAACAAATAAGTGTCGCATAAAATGCTAGTTTTTGTGTGGTCATGCAAGAACATAAATATTTTTGAGCATTAGATTCATTTTATTTCTCATAGTATCCTACAAAGCAATTGAAAAGGCATACTGTATTATTTAAAGGTACCTGTACAGCAACGTCTAGTGTAATTTTTAGCATAGCATACCTCAACCGAGTGGTGGAGATGGCTCAATCAGGTTTGTCAAATTTTTTAATAGCATCATGAAACATGAACATTGAGCAGAAGGTTAAATAGTTAAACTCTGTAGTTTAACAACTGTTTTTTTTTTTTTGTTTTGTTCTGGATTAATCTGGCATACTAGACAGGACACAGTCACCGTCCTCATCACTGAGATGACGGCGGATGATGGTAATGTGTGGTCTTGACGTAAAGAAGGCTGATGTGCTAAAGATCTGAGGAATACACCTACTGAGGCAGTCAGGGACGCTGCATGATTTTCTGAAGCAGCAGCCTTCCTGAGCGTATTCCTCCGCCGGAATGTAATCGAAAATATCCTGCGCTCAGGGGCTGAGATGATAAGTTTATCGCTAATCCAAGCACGCCGCCTCCAGGGACGAGACCCTGAGGTGTGAGGTGTGCCTGAGAGAGTGAGTGACAGCGATCAGAGCAGACTGAAGGGGCTGTGCTCAGAGACACAAAACGCAAGCTCAATATTTCCCCATGGAAAACCACGAGCTGTTTTCTTTTTCTCCCTCTGGATACAGACACATCAAACGTCACAGGAGAGATGGGCGAGAAGGCGAGCGGAGGACTCGCAACTGCTTCAAATTACCACCATTACTGACGAGGAGGCAGACGCGGGATGGGGAAATTGCTTCTCCTACAGATTACGACTATAGAATATGCTGTTTCACTTGTGTGTTCATCTGACACACAAGATGGAAAAACATCCAAATCAAAGAAAAAGAGAGAGAGAGAGAGAGACAGAGAGAGAGAGAGAGAGAGAGACAGAGAGAGAGAGAGAGAGAGAGAGAAGTGGACGTGTAAATGGAACGGTTGGAATGTGGATTTCTTGTCTCAGGTTGTTCAAGTCAAATCTTTTCACTCATCACGGTCCAATTCGCAGTGTTGTGATTTTGAATTGGGCTCTGTGTCAACAGATTGTAAATGAGAATTTATTTGGATATACACTAAATGTGAGATGACGGTTAGGCGTGTGTGTGTGTGTGTGTGTGTGTGTGTTTGGAAAGTTGAAGGGAAGTGAGAAAGCCCTGGAGTCTCCAAGAGGCTCACTGAGGAGAAAGGGAGATTGTGATTATGGAGTCAGAACAACCCCGCTGAGTAAAATCAGCCTTTAAAATGTCATTCCTGTCACTTGACATGTTTGGAACGCTTTCACTGTTCATTGTTTTTTTAAAACATTTTTTCCCCCCTACAGCAGAGCCTCTGAACGAGCTGCATGATTACATATAATCTGACAGTGTGCAACTACTTTAATGAGTTTTATCATTAACTGGAATAGAAAAAAAATAACAACAACAACAACAACACTTTCTCTAAAACTAAATTGTAGTTTAAATGATGGGTAATTATGTAAGCGTTAAAGAAGCACAATAAAGGCTTATACAACGCTCCTGAAACTGCTCTGATTGCCAATTTGCAGAACTATTGTTTTTTAATATGATGTTTCACAACCTGCAGTCACCAGACACACACACACACACACACACACACACACACACACACACACACACAATTCTGAACAGGCAAATGACATGATGAAAATCAAAACAGATATTTAAATGAAAATGTATAAGATTTCAAGCTATCTTTAAGCCACGTCCACTTCCAGTTTAAATCCGCGTATACATGAGGATATACTGTATAAACGAATGCAGATAGTGGCGGTGCTGAGACGATACTGTATTCAGTGCATACCAGAGGTGTAACGCAACAGACTGATGGCGTATACACTTTTCCCCTCCTCTCACTGCTGCCCCAGTCCCCCTGCTGTCTGTCATGGTGCACGCAAGCAATCGCACTCGTTCCACTCAATTCCTCTGTGAAATTGGATCTGATCCAGACATCATTGTGGAGCTCATGATGGATGAAACAGACTAATACATAGGTAAAATAAGTAGCAACGTGCACAGCAGGGGTGAGGATTAAAGCAGAGAGAGAGAGAGAGAGAGAGAGAGAGAAAGCACATAAGACTGCAGGAAATAACTGGAAGACATTCCACCACCAACAGCTTTAATTTAGAGGGAAAATAACGAGTTAAATAGAGGTTAATTAAGAGACCTAAGAAACAAAGAAGAGGCAGGATTGCTTTTAGACGATTGAATGTGCCGAGTTATGAGGATTATTGAATCATTCTGTAGGTTTACTGTAGAGCACCGTCTACTGTTCAACTAGTCCTAATCCTCACAAACACACTCTACTGTTCAAATAATCCTAATCCTCACACACACACGCACAGACTGTACTGTTTCGCCAATCCTTATCCTCACACTCTCTACTGTTCAGCTAATTTCAATCCTCACACACACACGGCTAATCCTAATCCTTTCACACACACACACACACACACACACACACACACACACACACACACACACACACACACACACACACACACACACACACACACACACGGAGTAAATGCATATACACTTCCCGCAAACTCTTTGTTATTCTTACACTCTGTTTAGCCAATCCTAATCCTCACACACTCTTTACTGTTTGGCTAATCCTAATCCTTACACACACACACACGCGCACACACACACACACACACACACACACACACACACACACACACACACACACACACACACACACTCTCTACTGTTCGGCTAATCCTAATCCTCACACACAGTGTCTGCAGTCTGGCTAATCCTAATCCCCATGCACTCTATACTCTTTGGCTAATCCCAATCCTCACACACACCTACACTATCTATTCTTTGGGTAATCCTAATCCTTACTTTATGGCTAATATTAATCCTCTCAGGGCTAATTCTAATTCTTGAATCCTCAATATGAATCCTTAATTTGACTAATCTCAATCCACCCACACACTCTACCGTTCATCTAATCCTAATCCTCACCCACACACTCTACTGTTTGGCTAATCCCAATCCTCACATTGTTTACTTTATGGCTAATTCTAATCCACACACACACACACACACACACACACACACACACACACACACACACACACACACACACACACACACTCTGCTCTTTGGTTAATCCAAATCCTCACACACAATGTTCGGCTAATCTCAATCCTACCACACACTCAACTGTTTGGCTAATCTGAATCCTCACACACGCTCTACTGTTCGGCTAATCTTAATCCTCACATTCTTTACTTTATGGCTAATCCCAATCCTCACATTCTTTACTTTATGGCTAATTCTAATCCACACACACACACACACACACACACACACACACACACACACACACACACACACACACACACACTCTGCTCTTTCGTTAATCCAAATCCTCACACACAATGTTCGGCTAATCTCAATCCTACCACACACTCAACTGTTTGGCTAATCTGAATCCTCCTCACACACGCTCTACTGTTTGGCTAATCTGAATCCTCACACACGCTCTACTGTTCGGCTAATCCCAATCCTCACATTCTTTACTTTATGGCTAATTCTAATCCACACACACACACACACACACACACACACACACACACACACACACACACACACACACACACACTCTGCTCTTTCGTTAATCCAAATCCTCACACACAATGTTCGGCTAATCTCAATCCTACCACACACTCAACTGTTTGGCTAATCTGAATCCTCCTCACACACGCTCTACTGTTTGGCTAATCTGAATCCTCACACACGCTCTACTGTTCGGCTAATCCCAATCCTCACATTCTTTACTTTATGGCTAATTCTAATCCACACACACACACACACACACACACACACACACACACACACACACACACACACACACACACACTCTGCTCTTTCGTTAATCCAAATCCTCACACACAATGTTCGGCTAATCTCAATCCTACCACACACTCAACTGTTTGGCTAATCTGAATCCTCCTCACACACGCTCTACTGTTTGGCTAATCTGAATCCTCACACACGCTCTACTGTTCGGCTAATCCCAATCCTCACATTCTTTACTTTATGGCTAATTCTAATCCACACACACACACACACACACACACACACACACACACACACACACACACACACACACACACACACACAGCTCTGTCGCAAATC
>JAAGKR010004182.1:0-64663 GCA_011419295.1 Clarias macrocephalus
TCAACACGGAACAATGGCGGAAACCATTGTACAGAAATTGACGAGTGTGCCTGTTTTAGGGTTCACTGACTGGAAGTTGCCCTTTATCTTGCACATGGATGCTAGTGTTAATGGCCTAGGTGCTGCACAATACCAGATTCAAGAAGGCAAAACGAGAGTAATTGCTTACGCCAGCTGTGGTCTGTCTAGAAATGAGCACTATCCAGCACATAAAATGGAGTTTCTTGCTTTAAAATGGGGTGTCTGTGACACGTTCCATGACTATCTTTATGGAGCTTCATTTCAAGTCTTGACGGATACAACCTGTTGACTTATGTCCTGACTACTGTAAAGTAAGATGCTACTAGGCAGAGGTGGTTAGCTGTGTAAAATTTCAGGAGTAAAGTCAAGGACCACTCCCTATCATCTCAGGGGAAGCCCTGTGGAGAGGTTCAATCGTACCCTTCTAAATATTTTGGGAAACTTGGAAGATCAAAAGAAAGAGAACTGGAGGAAATATGCATGTCCATGCATACAATTGCATGCGAAATGATACTACTGGAGAGTCACCATTCTATTTAATGTATGGTTGCCAGCCACGTCTCCCTATTGACTTGTTTCGGGATTTTTCCAGCAGGCCACGACTCTAAAACCCACACAGCACATGTAAGTGATTAAAAAAAAGAGGCTGAAATATGGCTATATGTTAGCTTCAGAGTCAGCTGACATGAGGTAGGCATTAAACAAGAAAAGGTGGGATAGTAAGATCCCTTAAGGAAGGAGATTGTGTTCTAGTGCGTAATGTTAACATTTGTAAAAGACACAAGATAGCTGATCGATGGGAGCCCACTGTCTGGGAGTCTATGTAGTGGTAAAGGAACGAAATATTGATATCCAAGTGTATGTAATGGCACCTGAAGAAGATGATGGGAGAGAGTGTGTATTACAAGATTTGCTGCTCCCTTGTGGGTTTCTTCCAATTAAGGAGGATATGGTAGAGCATGATCTTGTTAAAGAGAAGACCCGTTAAAGTGTTAAAGTGCAGACCCGATCGAAAACAGGAGACCACCCCATATTTGGTCAGGAAAACAAGGAGGATATGTATGTCAAGACCCTTGACCCTTGACCCTTGACCCTGAGGCTCCTGTATTCCATATTCCAGGGAGTGACACTGAGTGTCAGAGTGCTATAGTTGTTAAAAGGATCTCTAGTTTTTATGATGGACATGTTATTTTTCCAGTAGATGGGGAGTTAACCTGCTGTAGTCGACCTTGTGAAGATGGTTTGAGTACCACTGAATGCTCTGAAACAACTGAGACAGACAGTGTCAGGTGTTCTGGAAGGTTTCAAGGGGAAAGTCTATCAGAGGCTGTTAAAAAAGAACAAGCAAAATCCCCAGACAGTCCCTCACCACCCTCCCACAAAATTTAAGGATTATGTTTGGTGGAATGCAAGCTGTAAGTCACAGCTGGTGGGTAGCAAACCACAGGTAGACTACTTAAGTCTTATGGCAATGGTGCAAACTCTATGCTGATTAATGCAGCTATGTAGGTGGTCTGACGAGGCCGTCAGGGTTGGTGACCATGGTTAACCACTAGGGGCAGCCTTGAGCGTTCTGATGCTGATACTGAGGGAGAAGTAGATTTTTTGCTGCATGGCAAAGCGGAGAGAAAGTTTAGTGGGGTTTCCTGTGCTTGTGCGCGGATTTCTTTTTGTTCAAAACTGTCATTTCTTGAAAATAGGTACGCAACAGTGTATTTGTTTTCTTTTTTTTCTTGAATTTGTTATATAAAATGTTAAGAGACAATTTTTGTGGTTGTAAAGGGGATTAGCTACAATGTTAATCACACGTTTAACATCCATGTTGTTAATATGGGAAGTAAATTAGTTTTTTTTTTTTTTTGTACTCTAGTAAGTTTTTGGGATGTTATTGTTAATGTGTAGTAGTGCTACAGTTTGGAATGTGTGTGTATGTATTACTTTTATACACTTTAAGAGAAGTAAATTTTTTTGCTGCATGGCAGAGAGGAGAGAAAGTTCAATGTGCTCTCCTGTGCATGTGCGCAGCCATTACAGACTGGGATTTCTTTTTGTTCAAAACTGTCATTTCTTGAAAATAGCGTGGAGAGGTTCAACACAAGCAAGACAATGCTTGTGGTATGTGAAATGGGGGATGTCCATGTCTAGCTCAACAGTGGATGTTGTAGACACAGTGACACAGTGGTCAAGATGGATGCCGCTGATGTCTGAGAAGGTTGTGGCTAAGTTTACAAGTTTCAAGTTGATTTCAAAATTCACAAGTACAACCTTCCCAGTATTTTGAGGAGACATTTTTTTTACTGAGGTGCACCTTATTTTATTTTTTTATTAAGAACTTACCCAGACTCTTTAGCTGCAACAGTTTTTTTAAAATAAAATTCCCAAGAAAAAAATTTGCATTATTCCATGATGACTGTATATATGTATTTTTATCTGAATGGGATCAGTAAACTCTAACACCAACACCAAACAGCATTTAAGATAGTTGTTAGAAAAAGTTTGAATAATTAGAATAAAGTCAATCTGATATTTACTGGAACTAAAGAGAAATGTACAAACTAATGCTAATGTACAAAATAATGCTAATCAGTCTGTTATGTTTCAGTGTTTATATAGAGATAATTTCTCACCTCAATGTCTGTAGTTTGTAATGTTCATCGTCCTTAAGGGCAGAGAGACACCTCATTCCTGAGTCTCCTATTTTATTTCTAGACAGATCCAGTTCTCTCAGGTGTGAGGGGTTTGAACTCAGCGCCGAAGTCAGAGCAGCACAGCCTTCATCTGAGATACCACATTCCCACAAACTGCAGAGACACAATGACGCATACTTCACTCTCTCAGGATATAAAAGTAGTGGGTTCAGGTGAGTAACAGCAGTGTCTACCTATTGAAGCAAGGTACCTCCCTATTTAAAGGTTGATTGGCTGTTGCCTGGGTTGTGTCACATCCAGTTTCCCCTTTGTTGTCTGTGTTTGTAGTGGCTGTAGGTAAGCACGTTGTTTAAACATGCCTTTTGAAACTGGGTTCGTGTGTGCATAACTCAAAGGGGTAATTGTTAATTTTATAGTGTTTGTTTCCGGTGCTGCTGCTGTTGACATGGACTTGAGTGTTCGCCTTTCAGGTATGTTTGTTTGACCTTGTTTGGTTGGTTAGAATCTGAAGGAATTAACATTGCCTTCATGTGCTTTTGCTATGGAGATCTGAATGGTACGTGGTTTAACGTACTATTTAATAGGAGTCAGGGACGTGCTGTCTTTCGTGTTTGTCATAAGAAACTCCCTCTCGTTGCTATTACTGTATTGGTTGCTGTTTCGTGAGTGGTGCCACTAGTGCTGTTGATTTATACCGCTTTGACGACATGGCCTTTAACACTATGGAAGCTAGTGCTGCTAATTTATGACTGTGAAGATGCTGCTGTTAATATCATGAAAGCACTGCCGTGGACATTACCGAAAGGGGACTGTTTATTTGTTTGGTGTTTTTCTTTTCTTTTCCTCTTTTTCTTTTTTGATCAAATGAGCCAAGTTTTCTTGGCATGCTTAAGTTTTGTTTTTCTTTAATATTTTCATTTTGGTTGTATTGTATAATGGATGTTTTTATTTCATATATAATTTGAATGCATGTACCTTATTACAGTTGATCTTCAATAGACTACTCCATATATTTGTCTAATGAATCTTTCTGATATAACTTTGTTTGCTTTGATACCCATTGTTGTCGTAAGATGTCTAGGTGGTGTTTGTAATATTGCTGGAAGCTTTTGCTTTAGTTATTTTCTCTCTTTATTGTAGGAGCTGAGGTTCCGCGATAGATTTGCCTTCCTCGCTGTGGTGGTGGTTCTTCCCGATTATGTGCGGTGTTATGTGGAGTGTTTGAGAGTGTGATCATTATGTATGTATATGGAAGTGTGCTCCAGAAAAGACCACTCTACCTTGTTTCTGGCCATTGTTAACCTCAGTTCTGTTGGTATTCTTCTTTTCATTTTGTTTTATACAGCAATATACATTCCAAGCAGGTTTTTCATTTATTCCTTGTTTTTGGTAATTTGTGTTCTTTTGTTTGAACTTCTCCTCTCACACACACACCTACTGATGGTGTGCTCGGTTACTATATGAATGGATTTCAGTCTGTGGGTTTACTCATAGACATTCTGTATTTATGATGAAATGTGTGAGACTATTTTAAAATGTTAGAGAAAGAACTTATGAGGAAAACTGCATGGGTTTAATACTGCTTGTCCATTTGTCTGTTTCTGTAACACAGATCTGGCAACCGTGTTCATAGCACATAGACAGAGATGTAGTGAAATAATCCTCACTAACAGAACTCATTTTCATCTCTGAGAATGTCACTGCTGCTCACACAGTACAGTTAGTTTGTGTCTCAGGTGTAGTGTGTGTGATTAATTACAGTAATCACAGTAATTTCAGACACACTACAGTCGCATCAAGTCAGGTTTTGTGCTGCAGCTTCTCACATACGTACATCTGACCAAAAGACTCTGTGACAAATCATCAGTGTGCAGTGAAACAATCTTCCTCCTCAGGACATTGATGATGAACCTAAAACCTCTGCTTCAGTCTCACTATTAGAGAAAGTGTCTTACTGAGGATCAGGTCATGTGAGAGAGATGATGTTACCCCAGTGACTCCAGGTTACATATAGGATTCTCCAGTACAGCAGAGAGACTCTTCACTCCTGAGTCTCCTAGATTATTTGCGGACAGATTCAGTTCTCTCAGGTGTGAGGGGTTTAATCTCAGAGCTGTAGTTAGAGCAGCACAGCCTTCATCTGAGATATCACAATCCCACAACCTGCAGAGACACAATGACACACACTTCATCAACAGATTTACATCTTGGTTTATTTTTTTTATCTTTTAAAGATGGTGAGTAAACAAAATAGGTCTCTAACAGTCTCGTAGTGCACTATACAGGGAATAAAATACTTTCTCCATAGACTGTGTTTAAGAACACTAGCCATTTAAGTAACACTATAGATTTATATTACTTCAGAATCAAGGAAGTAAAAGTCTGAATCATGGGGAAAAACAAACAATCATTAATTTAAACCAAGTTATACTAATTTCAGGCTTAATTTTCCTTTCATTTTAAGGAAAATTAAATAAAAATGTACAGTGCTGTACAAAAGTCTTGGACACATGCAAATGTATGCTGTAGAGCGAGGATGACTTTTGGACAGATATTCATTTTAGTCCGTGGTGAACAAGGTGCTGACAAATATTATATAGGTCTAGATAACATTTACAGTACACACTCTATATGGTTTATTCAACAGAAAATTAATCATGCAAATTATGTACACTTTCTTTTTATTTTTGTGTGTGGGGGTTCCCTTGATTTTCTCCCTTATCTACCACGCGATTAAACATAATTCTTCTCCAATCCCTGCCCGTCAGTAGGGCACTCTCCGAACAAGGCTACTACTATCAGTCAGGGATGGCCAAAGACTATCACATGTTTCCTCCGAAGCATGTGACGCCAGCCCACCGCTTCTTTTCAAAATGCGCGCCCATGCACCATTGGGGGTGACGTAACCGACACCGATTGGCTGTAGAGTGCAAAATGCCTCCCCTCTGAGAGAGCTCGGCCAATCAGCTCTTTCCAGGCCACCTTACACAGAGGGACAGTAGAACAATGAGTCCTGGGAATAGGACATTTCTCAGGCTTGATGGTTAAGCCCACTCTGAGGGTAAACACCCCTGTGGGTCTAGATCAGTAAAAACGGCCTCCTGTATTGTCTAATGTATAACTTTTATACACTCTGTGTAATGTTTATTAAAGATGGAAGACTCACTTCCTGAGCATAAGTCTATAAGAACAAATAATATAGTGTTTGTAATACAAGGTCTTATACTGTAAATGTTATGTTGTGTTAACTCATGTTACATTTTCATATGTTCCAAAAAAATAAAGTATGTTTCTATGCTTCTTCATTTCTTTAGTACAGTGGAACCTCAGACTGCGAGTAGCGAGGAGTGTTCCGGAAGAGGAGCAAAGATTTGTAATAAATTTTGACTTGGAAAAGAAAAAATCTTGGTTTCATGTATCATGCACGAGCTTCTTGTTTTGACGCCGAGCGTCATGTGATCACAACTGAGCCAATGGTTTTTTTCTCCTGCGCTGTGGAATTGTGGGTAATCGTCTCCCCTGCTCATTTTTGGTGCGAGTTTCTCACTGATATAATCAACATCCATGCATACATGTACTGTTTACTGTAACACTGTGACCATGTGTTTGTGCGTAAAATATTTTTTTCTGTGTTTGCATGTGTGTACAGCGTGTATGTACTGTTTATTATAACACATGTGTGTTGGAGTGTAAAGTCTCAATAGAAAGGTTAAAAATCTAAGGATATCTAAAGGATCGTATTTTTTTATTTTTTTTGGATTTTTCCCCCGATTTTCTCCCTAATTTAGTCGTGTTCAATTTCTCCCCGTCACTAGGGGGCTCCCACATTAAGGCTACTACTACCACTCGGCTGGGAGGGCCGAAGACTATCACGTGTTTCCTCCGAACCACCTGACGCCAGCCGACCGCATCTTTTCGAACTGCTCGCTCGCGCACCGTATTTAAAGGATAAACATTTTCTTTCTCTGTGTGTGTGTTAGCCGGCACTGCATTTGTGCGTGTGCATGTCATTGGATTCCATGCCTTCATACACACCAAACACATACATACACAGCGCCTGGAAACATTTATCTGTCAGGATTTATTTTTTCCTTTTTTTGAGGTAAAGTGCAGGTTAATTTGTTTTATTTTTACTTCATATTTTTCTCTTAATTTTTATGTATAATTTTTTTTGCGCTGTGGACCGAATAATTTTATTCTCCATTATTTCTTATGGGAAAATATGATTTACGAGTGTTTTAATATACAAGCCCGCTTCCGGAACGAGTTATGTTCGTAATCCAAGGTTCCACTGTAAACGTTAACAAGCAACACAGCTACATTCTCTGGCAGCTTGTAAGGTAGAACGTTTCTGTGCATTTTTGTACAGTATATGACATAGTGAATCAGCTAACAAATCTTAAGGTTACTACGTCAACGTCAATGCCGTTTCTCCTGTGATTCTAACCAATAACAGTCCTAATTCAAGCAACAAAACACATTTAGGCACAATGATCACTTTGAAATCTAAGCTAGATAAATATAAATACATACAGACACACACATGCACAAATATTTTGGGTGAGCTATAAATAAACTTTCTGCTTCACTATATAAAAATATAACATGCTCCCCTGGGTGGAGCTAAACCCCAAGCTGGAGGAGGGTCCAACACATTTCTTTTGTTTCTTAGGAAAATTGTAGGGACGTCACAGGAGGAACAAATCCGAAGAGCGGGGAGTAAAAGCTGAGACTTTTGGATGTACACACACAATAAAGACAAATGTGACTGTCTTTAATTATCAAAAAGTGAATTTTACTGCCACAATTTATAAATCCTCTGCACTATTGAGGAAAACTGCATGGGTTTAATACTGCTTGTCAACTGGACTGCTTCTTTAACACAGATCTGGCAACCCTGTTCATAGCAGATATTCATTTTAAGCTGAGTAATTTCCTATTTTTATTATCCATGTCCATTTTTTATTTCCATTTTAAACCCTGCAGCTCACACAGTGCAGTTTGTGTGATTAGTGACAGTGTTGTAGTAAATTTTGCAGTCATTTCAGACACACTGCAGTCGCATCAAGTCAGGTTTTGTGCTGCAGCTTCTCACATACATACATCTGACACAAAGATTCTGTGACAAATCATCAGTGCGCAGTGAAAAGAAACAATCTTCCTCCTCAGGACATTGATGATGAACCTAAAACCTCTGTTTCAGTCTCACTATTAGAGAATGTGTCTTACTGAGGAGCAGGTCATGTGACTCTCAGAGAGATGATCTTACCACAGTGTCTCCAGTTTACAGTGAGGATTCTCCAGTACAGCAGAGAGACACTTCACTCCTGAGTCTCCTAGATTATTAAAGGACAGTTCCAGTTCTCTCAGGTGTGAGGGGTTTGATCTCAGAGCTGAAGTCAGAGCAGCACAGTGTTCATCTGAGAAACCACAATCACACAACCTGCAGAGACACAATGACACACTTTATCAATAGATTTACTTACTGCCTCAAAGTCTATACCTCTATATTTTTATTTTGCTTAGGGCCCAAAGCGGGATATGCAAAGTTCTGAATACTCAAAAAGGTCAATTAATTTGACCTAACTGCAATTATTTAAGTTAACGGTACTCTGTCACGAGCAACCAAAGGATAAACATAACAACCTTAGCAGTTAGCCCGTGTAGCGTGGATGGTAAACCCAAATGCGGAAGCAGCGCGAGTAGGCAGGATAACCACGTGTTTAGTCTAAGAACTCTCTTACGTGAAGAGCAAGGATCTACACAAATAAATCCGCGTTCTAGCAACACACACTCAATCAAAGAAGCAACCCGAATCGGTGAGTACTCTCAGAATAGTTGGCGAAGCGTCGGGAAAGGCATGGGCGAACTCAATGACTGAGCGATGTGAAGCGCCATTTTGTCTCCTTTCATGCTTCCTGAATTGCGACCGTACTACATCCGGGTCCTCATGCCGGTCGTGTTATGAGTGTGTATGACATACTCAATGTGTTTAATTACTTTGAGCATTAGGGTTTACAGTGTACTTGTTCCCACAAAAAGAGCAATTAATACAAATACAATTATTAGGAACACCTGTTAAATCTCTCATTAATGCAATTATCTAATCAACCAATCACATGGCAGTTGCTTCAATGCATTTATGGGTGTGGTCCTGGTCAAGACAATCTCCTGAACTCCAAACTGAATGTCAGAATGGGAAACAAAGGTGATTTAAGCAATTTTGAGCGTGGCATGGTTGTTGGTGCCAGACGGGCCGGTCTGAGTATTTCACAAACTGCTCAGTTGCTGGGATTTTTATGCACAATCATTTCTAGGGTTTACAAAGACTGGTGTGAAAAGGGAAAAACATCCAGTATGCAGCAGTCCTGTGGGCAAAAATGCCTTGTTGATGCTAGAGGTCAGAGGAGAATGGGCCGACTGATTCAAGCTGATAGAAGAGCAACTTTGACCAAAATAACCACTCGTTACAACCGAGGTATGCAGCAAAGCATTTGTGAAAACAATGCTTTGAGGCGGATGGGCTACAACAGCAGAAGACCACACCGGGTACCACTCATCTCCACTACAAATAGGAAAAAGAGGCTACAATTTGCACGAGTTCACAAAATTGGACAGTTGAAGACTGGAAAAATGTTGCCTGGTCTGATGAGTCTCGATTTCTCCATGTCCATCCCTGTATGACCACCATGTACCTATCCTCTGATGACTACTTCCAGCAGGATAATGCACCATGTCACAAAGCTCGAATAATTTCAAATTGGTTTCTTAAACATGACAATGAGTTCACTGTACTAAAATGGCCCCCACAGTCACCAGATCTCAACCCAATAGAGCATCTTTGGGATGTGGTGCCTTAGATGTGCATCCCACAAATCTCCATCAACTGCAAGATGCTCTCCTATCAATATGGGCCAACATTTCTAAAGAATGCTTTCAGCACCTTGTTGAATCAATGCCACATAAATTTAAGGCAGTTCTGAAGGCGAAAGGGGGTCAAACATCGTGTTCGTATGGTGTTCCTAATAATCCTTTAGGTGAGCGTGTGTGTGTGTGTGTGTGTGTGTGGATACACCTTCTCATTCAAAGAGTTTCTGTCCTTAGCAGATTTCCTAGTAAGATATTCTACCATGAAGGCCACACAGATTCTCCTCTTAACAGTTGTCTTAACTAGAGATGTGTCTGCTGCTAGAACTCTGTGTGGCATTGACTTGCTATCTGATCTGAGCTGCTGTTAACCTGCAATTTCTGAGGCTGGTGACTCGGATGAACTTATCCTCCGCAGCAGAGGTGACTCTTGGTCTTCCTTTCCTGGGGTGGTCCGCATGTGAGCCAGTTTCTTTGTAGCGCTTGATGGTTTTTGTGATTGCACTTGGGAACAGTTTCAAAGTTTTCCCAATTTTTCGGACTGACTGACCTTCATTACCATCAAGTAATGATGGTCACTCATTTTTCTTAGCTGCTTTTTTCTTGCTATAATACAAATTCAAACTCTTTGAATGAGAAGGTGAGTCCAAACTTTTGGTCTGTACTGTTTGTGTGTTCGAAGAACCAAATTAGCCGCATTGTAATTAGCACGATGATCTCATCTTAGATGTGTCAATTCATCTCGGATGTGTCAAGCGACGTTCAAAGAACGTTCCCCTGGATGGGGCGTCAATCCATCACAGCGCACAAACCCCACATGCTTATTCACACATTCTGGGCAATTTTAGAACATAAAGTAGCTTAATATGCATGTCTTTGGACTGTAGGTGGAAACAGGAGTACCAGGATAAAACCCACCAAACATGGGTGAACATGGATTTAATATCATCTGTTTATTCTAATTAACAGTGTAATTTATAATGATAATACTGAGTGTTATATTTTGGGATTTTTTTAGAGAGCGAGAAAGAGAGCGAGACACACACCTGTCAAGTGTGTGTGTATATATATATATATATATATATATAGAAAATACACACACACACACACACACACACACACACACACTAGTGCTTAACATGATAAATTTATAATATTGTTAAATCAAGAAAATCTGATTCATGGTGAAAACAAGATAATAAATAACAATAATATAAAGTTTAAAGTATTTATTTTGAGGAGAATAAAGTATAATGTCTTTCCAAATCAGATTACAGGCTTTTACATCTTTTCATTCATGTTATGTGAAATAAATACAGGAAGCCCTTTTATTAAAGTACTTGTTAAATGTAACACTAAATACTGTACACAGTGAACCAAATAAAGATTTGCTTGTAAAACAATTTTATTATTTACAATACAATGAGAATTTAGATAATACTGAGGGTTTAGTTTATATTTTGTGTGTGAGAGAGAGAGAAATTTAAGACGGTTCTCTACTACACTTGGACAGTCTTCCTTTGCCTCACCAATCCCAAGATATTATTAACACACACCAAAATATTACTGCTGTTATTGAGATTTATCTTCATTAAGTGCACTAGAGGTACAAAAGTGTTGCTGTTTAAATCACTCGTAAAACAGCAATACTTTTGTAGCTCTAGTGCTAAACAGAAATAAATTCTGAAACTTTTACTTTGAACTTCTCTAATTTTAATATATTATTACTATTATTATTATTATTATTATTATTATTATTATTATTATTATTATTATTATTATGTGAGTAATATATTTGTATAGACAAATATCAGTTGCTAAAACACTGTATAAACTATTAACTGCTGCTTTTAGTGAGTTATTTTAAGAGAGATGATCTTACCTCAGTGTCTTCACTTTACAGTGAGGATTCTCCAGTACAGCACAGAGACACGTCACATCTGAGTCTGTTAGTTTATTATCATTCAGGTCCAGTGTATTCACAGTCAGATGCAGTTCTCTCAGATTTGAGGTTTCTGAGTTGAGCACTGAGACCAGAGCGTCACCACTTCTCCCTTCAATTCTATCACACCTGACACTAAAGGAAATAAAATAATACATAATGAACTAACACTAGTACAAATTATCAGCTTTACTGCACCTTTTCATTTGTATAAACACCAAAAGCACAAACAGCAGCTTCAAAACAGATAAATGCTGTAATAGTAATTCACAGTCAGAGCGACTCAGAATCGGGAGTTCTCTTTGTGGGAGTTTCAGCTTCTTCCTCACACACACACCCTCACACACACACACACACACACACACACACACACACACACACACACACACACACACACACACAGCATAAACATTGAGCATAAGATTCAGACAGATTAGGCAGTGAGAGTCTGAGTGGAAAAACAGTTTCATTTAGAGTTAGATTTATCTGAACAGCTAAGATATATGAGTTGTTCTTAGTGTTATTTGTGTACTACACTGTTCTATAAAGCTCAAACACAGATAAACAACTAACAGCTAATAGTTTATATTAGCTTCTTGTGTGGACTTTAGATTTATGTGGAGTGCTGGCTTTAAGCCAGCCGTCACAATGCTATAGTTTTTCGCTCAGTGGGGAAACGACATGCATTGAACACTATTGACAGCTACTCAGGGGCGGGGCACCAAAACTCTCTCTGACCGGTGGCTCGTAATCAAGTATCCTCCCGCAATATATCTCCTCGCTATAAAAGGCTCGCGGCCAAGGCATACCATGCAGTAATGGGAAGTTTGAATCATTTTAGTGACTCCATTATTTGAATCTCATTCATCTAAAAGAACGACTGATTTAGTTCATTTAATTTTTTTGTTCAGAAATAAAATAAAATGTTGCATTTTTAATTAAAAGACCCCCCACCATGTCTACATACACACATTTTGGCTATAGTTCCAGTAATTAAAATATTGCAATGCAGCTACAGACATAATATAATAAACAGAATGAGTAGCTCACCCCTCATATCTTCCAATCTGAGTCGTTGGTTCATTTGAATCTAATTCACCGCATAGTATTTTTGGGAGTCACGTTACAAAGAAATGAACGACTCGGTACTGGAAAGATTTGTTGAGGAGAACTGTTCAATTCTCTTTCCTGTGCCTGCACTACATAGCGTCTATGGGAGTCACGTGACAAAAGAAGGAACGACTCGAGTAGAAGAGTCAATGAGAAAGAATCGCCCAATTCCCGCTCAATGCATCAAGTATACTCCTTTAGTCAGAATGGCAGGTGTGGTATTTCTGAAAGTTATCTGTAATATTCCAGTGATTGTTGTTGCACACGGATACTTGAAGGGGGGGAACGGAAGTGGTAGTATAAGGGTCATGTGGTTAGGTACGGTGTGACGAGGAGCTCGCCACGATCAGCAACAGCACATACTGTACGCAACTCATTTTAGACAAGAAGCTAGAGCGGATGGGTGCACACAGCAGGATTTTACGGCTGCACACACACAAACATGTTTATACATCAGTTATATATCAGTTATACATTGTACCTATTGCGGTTAATACACGCACAACACAAACACTGTCTTGGTTAAAAAGAGATTATTGTTTATTGTGTTTGTCGCAGCATAATTGCGATTGGTTGCGTCAGCATGCGTCATCACCAGGGCATTAGGGGAAACCGAGTTTTGAGTACTCTCGGGTTGATATACACGGCCAATTTCCAGCGCTGAGCATGCACATTGTTGATGAATCAGAAAGAAAAAAAAACATTCTGTGTAAAACCAGAGGGGTGTATATTTACATGTTTATATATTTAGACTTTGTCTGTGTATTAATAATATATTTTGCATATTGAGGAAGAGTATGATTTTGCAGAAATGCTGTATAACTGTAAATTGGGGAAAATGTAAAAATTTTCCTCCAGGAGGAGGGGCCTCTTACATATAAGGCCGTCATCGGCTGATGCCAAGAGGAGGGTTGTTGGTTGGAGTAGATGAGAGCGGAGTTAGTTTTGTGATAATTGAGAGAGCCGAGTTGGAGTGTAAATTTTTGTATATATTTTGTAAATTATTGTTGTTTCCTTATTTATTATTTTCTTTTTCCTCACTTTTTTTGTACACTGTTTAAATGCCTGTCAGCACAAGTCCTATTGTGGTTGGGCCATCACTGTACCTTTTGCCAAGATTGGCAGTAAAAAAAGAACCCAACGTAGGGTTAGTTATGCAACAGAAAACGCCTTTGTGATAAGTGTTGTCAGAAGTGGGATGGCCAGCTACAAGAAGAGGTCAGTGACCAAGCACCGTACAGGATTGAGGTCCCAAGTAAAGTCTGCCCTGCAGGAATCAGATGCAGCATGGGACACAGTTGAGGAGGAGGAAAACTTAAAGGCGAGTGGAGCCAGAGGAAGGGCACCTGAAGCAGAGATGGTGGCGCTGCTAAGGAGTTTCCTGGTGGTACAGTAGTCCAGAGAGGAGGGGCTGCTACAGGAACTTCGGGGTTTGAGGGAAACCTTACAGAGTGCCCCAGTGGTCGGTTCAGAGGTCTTCCAGGTCTGGACCCCCCAGCTCAGCGACTCAGGTCTTGCTGACAGAGACCTACCACCATCTGAATGGCCTCTACAGGAGGTGGATCCAGCCCAAAAGCTGCAGCAAAGAGGAGATTGGGGAGGTGATCATCCTTGAACAAATGCTATGTTTTCTCCCACCGGAGATAAGGACCTGGGTATGAGATTATGAACCTGCAGACGGGCTTACAGCAGCAAAGCTGGCGCAGCACTACACCAATGCCCGCAAGGAACTGTCAGCATGGTGCCAGTTAAACCCCAGCACAGCAAGCAGAGACAGACTAGACACTTGAGGTAAGCTGGTGGGGTCTGGGGCGAGTAAAGCAGAAAAAGACTCTACAAAGAAAGACTTTGTGTGTTTTTAGTGCCAGCAGCCTGGCCATAAAGCCGCTGTATGCCCAGTGCGTAAGCCCAAGTTAGCCGGGGTATGCTATGTGCCTAGGGACTTGGACACTGATATAAACAAGGTGGAGGACCGAATGGTGTCCAATGTCTTGGTTAATGGTAAAGAGTTACATGCTTTGATAGATACAGGTAGTGCTGTTTCTCTTATCAAGAAATGTCATGTTCTGGACTCTAATATTGATTATACTGCATCAACTGTGATTCAATGTGTAGATGGTGATGAACGTTCTTACCCAGTGGTTGAGGTAACGGTAGCAGTGAATAATGCTTGGTTTTTGCTAAAGGTAGAAAAACTGCCAGCTGACATGGTTTTGCGGAGGGACATGCCTATTTTAATAAAGTTGCTTAAAAAGGGTGATGTTGAACCTAATGGTAGTTCTAAAGCAACTACAGCAGAACAGCTGTCATGTCTGCTTGTGACTAGAGCTCAGGCCAAAGCTGGTCTGCAACCTTTGCCCAAAATGGTGGACAGTTTATGTGTAGGGGGAACAAGGGGCCTAGGAAGACGAAGCAGCAACGACGGCTAGCTAAGTACCTGGGGACACCAATAAAAACAGATGATATAAGTGGTCTAGAATGTGTGAATTGAGATGTACCTGACAATATTAGTGAACTGCAAGCAGCAGATGCAATGCTAAAACCATTGTTTGAGTGTGCACGTACGAGGAAAGGTACTAACATGGGGGAGACCTTTTAGCTCTGAGGTCTATCACCAACCCTAAAGTCATTAGCACACTGGTGCAGTTATTCTCCAGGGTAGGCATTCCAGAAGAGATTATAACAGACCAAGACTTCAATTTTACATCACGCCTGATGAAGCAGCTCCTCCAACAGCAGGGGATCGGTGCCATCAAGACCAGTCCATATCACCCACAGACAGATGGCTTGGTGGAAAGATTCAATCAGACCCTAAAAAGAATGCTGCAAAAGTTTGTTGCACACACCGGAAAAGACTGGGATAAGTGGCTACCCTTTGTCCTGTTTGCTTAGCATCTACAGGCTTCTCACCATTTGAGTTGCTCTATGGGTGGCCTGTGCAAGGGCCTTTAGACCTGCTTCAGAAATGCTGGGAGCGACCAACATCCGAAACCCGGGAGAAGGGTATCATAAGTTACGTCCTGGAAATGAGGGACCGGCTGGCGAAGTATCGCGAAGAGGCCAAGATGAACCTGCTGCAAGCCCAGAAAGCACAGAAACAGTGGTATGACCAGCACGCTCGACATCTTGAGTTTAAACCTGGAGAGAAGGTGTTATTATTACTACCATTCTCTGCAAGCAAACTATTAGCAAAGTGGCAAGGGAGACAATCACAAGGCAGATGGGGCCAGTCACCTATGAAGTCCATCATCCAGATCGAGGGAAACAGCACCAGACCTACCATGTAAACCTGTTAAATGAGTGGAAGGAAAATGACAGTCCTTGCGCTGAGGTGTTCCTGATTCGTCAGATACAAGAAGTAGAAGACCTGGAGAGTGAGATCTCGCCTGTAAGGCAAGAAGGACCGGTGAATCTTATCCACCTACAAGCAAAGCAAGTTAATGAACTGAAACAGCTGTTTGGGGATATTGGCAGGTTCCCCTGCAGGAAGACTCAAGGCCATACACAGCGTTCTGGACTCCAATTGGTCTATACTAGTTTACGATAATGCCCTTCTCTGTACTGAAGGACTATTTGTGCTCCTCACCTGTGCTGCGAAGCCCAGACTTTAAGAAACCCTTCATTTTACAGGTAGATGCCTCAGGAGTAGGGCTGGGAGCTGTACTTGCCCAAGGTGAAGAAGGGGAAGAGAGACCCATATTATACCTGAGCAGAAAGCTGTTACCTAGAGACGTGAGGTATTCTACCATTGAAAAGGAGGGCCTTGCAATCAAGTGGGCCCGAAAGTTTATGAGGTGAGACAGTGACGCTCGGTGTCAAAATAAGAGTCTCATGTGTGAAGCATGATACTCGGCGCTCGTAAACTAATACTTGCTCGGTTTCCGAATAAAAAATTATTTAAAATCTTTGCTCGGTTTGCGGAACACTCGTAAACCACGTTACTCGCAATCCGACGTTCCACTGTATAGATCAACACGATGAAGGACACCAATGCTGCGACTGGTTGTGCCAGCATGCGTCATCACCAGGGTATTTGGGGAAACTGAGTTTTGAGTACTCTCGGGTTGATATACGCGAATTTCCCGCGCTGTGCATGCGCCTTGCTGATGAATCAGAGGGAAAAAAAAACATTCTGTGTATAACCAGAGGGGTGTATATTTACATGTTTATATATTTAGACTTTGTCTATGTATTAATAATATATTTAGCATTTTTAGGAGCAGCAGGATTTTGCAGAAATGCTGTGTAACTGTATTTAACTGTCTCTGAAATGTGTGTGCGTAAATAGGGGACAATGTAAAAATTTGGGGATGGTATATTCCAGGAGGCGGAGCCTCTTACATATAAGGCCATCATCGGCTGATGCCAAGAGGAGGGTTGTTTGTTGGAGTAGATGAGAGCGGAGGTAGTTTTTGTGATAATTGAGAGAGCTGAGTTGGAGTGTAAATTTTTGTATATATTTTGTAAATTATTGTTGTTTCCTTATTTATTATTTTCTTTTTCCTCACTTTTTTTGTACACTGTTTGGATCACTTGACCACGTTTTTTTCACAATAAACACCTGTCAGCACAAGTGCTATTGTGGTTGGGCCATCACTGGACCTTTTGCCAAGATTGGCAGTAAAGAAAGAACCCAACGTAGGGTCGGTGACGCAATATAAAACGCCTTCGTGACATACGGGCTATGGTGGACTGTTAAGATGAATAAAAAATTAGTTTGAGTTACCAAAGAGCGTTAACCTTTTTTTATTGAGAAGAAGAAGACGACCACAGGAACTAATAATAATTATATTTTCTAAGTGTGTGCAAGTCTATTACAACAAACAGAAAACAAATGAAGAAAAAATATTTTTACAATGAAAATAAATTGTGACATAGATGAGGTTTATGTAAATGAAAACAGTTTTGTTTTACAGGGGTTTTACAGACTCTCTTCTGAACTCTTTTGAACGTGTGTAAAATATCCAGAATAAACCCAACTTTACTGTCATAATGAATCACAACTTCAATAAATGTATTATATTCTTATTATAATTATTTCCGACACTAAGGAATTAATTCAAGACTTGAATTAATTCAATTCAAGTGTATTTGCTTTGCAAGTGGCAGAAATTGTCCTCCACACATTTAATACCTGTCCTTCAGTCTTACTCATTTGTCCATGTGATAATTATTCTCTTATTTAACTATATAATTATTTACATTAACACCACTCTGTATCACCTTAAGCTCAGAACACCTTAAAGTACATATTTATCAAATGTTTTCAGTTTCTCTCTTTCTACAGAGAACAGATTTATACAGATTTACTTACGTTGCTTTTCTGGCTGCTGCAATCACAGGCGTCACTCTCACGAGAATATCTTCTGTTATCTTTTCTGGACTGATATATTTATTCAGGTCAAATTCCTCCAGCTCCTCTGCTGATGTCAGTAACACAAACACCAGAGCAGACCACTGTGAAGGAGAGAGTTCACTTTGTTTTCCAGATTTCAGGTAGTGTTGGATTTCCTCCACTAGAGAATCATCACCCAGTTCATTCAGACAGTGGAACAAGTTAATGGATTTCTCTGTAGGAAGATCTTTACTGATCTTCTCCTTAATGTACTGAACTGTTTCCTCTTTGCTCTGGGAGGTACCTCCTGTATGTGTTACAAAGTCATGTAAGAGTTTCTTGTTGGACTTCAGTGAGAGACCCAGAAGAAAGCGGAGGAAAAGATCCAGATGTCCAGTCTCACTGTATAAGGCCTGATCTACAGCACTCTTGTGGACATCTGAGATTGTGTTAAAGGACCGACTCTGTTGAAGAACATTTCTCTTTTCCCTCATGAACGTCAGGTGCACATACAGAGCTGCGAGATGCTCCTGAATACTCAGGTGAACAAAGCAATACACTTTACTCTGGTTAAGCTCGCACTCCTCTCTGAAGATCTGCGTACAAACACCTGAGTACACTGCTGCTTCTCTCACATCAATGCCACACTCTCTCAGGTCTTCATCATAGAAGATCAGGTGGTGTTTCTCCAGCTGCTGAAAAGCCAGTCGTCCCAGTTTGAGAAGCATTTCTTCATCACTCTCCTGCTTCTCTGAGTACTTTTCTCTTATGATGTTTATCTGAATGATGAGGAAGTGTGTGTACATTTGAGTCAGAGTCTTGGGGATCTCTCCACTCTCTGCTTCACTCAACATTCTCTCTAGAACAGCGGCTGAAATCCAGCAGAAGACTGGGATGTGGCACATGATGTAGAGGCTTCTTAATGACTTCAGGTGTGTGATGATGTTATTAGCCAGACTCTGATCACTGATCCTCTTCATGAAGTACTCCTCCTTCTGTGGGTCACTGAACCCTCGTACCTCTGTGACTCGATCGACACACTCAGAGGGGATTTGATCAGCTGCTGCTGGTCGGGAGGTGATCCAGATGAGAGCAGAGGGAAGCAGATTCCCTTTGATCAGGTTTATCAGCAGCACAGGCACTGATGCTGATTCAGTTACATCACACACACTCACTGTGTTCTGGAAATCCAGAGGGAAACGATACTCGTCCAATCCATCAAAACTGAACAGAACCTTTTCCAAACTGGACATTTCTGTTTCCTTTGTTTCCTTAAAACAAACATGAAGAAGCTCCATCAAACTCAGTTTCTGGTCCTTCATCAGATTCAGCTCTCTGAAAGGAAGTGGAAATATGAGGGGGACGTCCTGATTTGCTTTCCCTTCAGCCCAGTCCAGAATGAACTTCTGCACAGAGACTGTTTTTCCGATGCCAGCGACTCCCTTTGTCAGCACAGTTCTGATGGGTTTGTCTTGATCAGATAAGGTCTTAAAGATGTCATTGCATTTGATTGGTGTTTCCTCTGTTGTTGTTGTTCTCCTGGATGCTGCCTCGATCTGTCTCACCTCATGTTCTTTATTGACATCTCCACTGTCTCCCTCTGTGATGTAGAGCTCTGTGTAGATCTCATTCAGGAGTGTTCGATTTTCCTGATTTATTATCACTCCATTTACACACTTAAACTTCTCCATCAGATTTAATCTGAACTTCATCTGGAATTTGTTCACAGCTGCAGATTTAGGGCCGTGTCTGTCACAGAGTGGAGTAGGAAGACATGATGAGACATGGGGTTTAATTATTAATGATCATATTTTCTGATTGATTATCATAGACAGTCCTTTATGATTTTGTGACGCTGTATATCTCCTACATATTTTTTACAATCTAATCACTATGTATAAAATAACAACAGAGAAGTTTATAACAACAGTGTGACATGTATTTAGTGTTGATCTTACCTGATATCTGTGATAATGGTCTTTTTTATTCCGCCTCCTGTCTTCTGTAGATCACTGGGAACAAATAAACAAAAATGTTAAAGATAATAACTTTAATCAATTAAATACTAAAACCTACCTTTTAGCCCTATTGTTTTGTTTATTTTCTATACTGCATATCCTTTACATGGTTTCTGGAAACCTGGAGCTTAGTCCCTAATGTTAATAAATAACTTTATATAAGTGCATTAAGATTTAAAGAAGCATACTGTGGAACTATAAAAAATCTGCCAATTTTAATTTGAGGTTTACTTCTTTTTCTATACTTCTACATTAAAATGCAACAGAATATTACAACATTTAAAAAAACATACAATGTGTTTGATTTTAACTCTGGGATGTTACCTGTGTACAGATGAGGAGTCTCCACTTTTAAAGTTCTTAGGAGGATCCATAGACTCATCACTCTTCATGGAGACACAGCTGGGTTCTGGTGAGTCTGATCTCTTTCTCTTTAAATTACTGAACAACATAATAGAGTGAACATGTGATAGAAATTAGTTGTCTAATATCGTGACTCAAGATACTAGGAGAGATCAATTGCTGTTCAGATTGTATATTGCGATACATCCATTTAATATCCTATATCTCATATGCTAGATGGCAGCACCAGAGATAGTATCACACATCCCTTCAGCAAATCTAACAATCTTTATATATTAACAAACAATATTAAAAATAAAAATTATTTAAAAAATCATAACTACATATCTACATATGTTCCTTCAGGGTCTCAAACATGCTGATATTTGTGTCTCAATTTGTGAAAGTTGTCTTACACAGCAGCCCCCCCAACCCCCCGTTTGCCTACCACTCCTCTCTGGTCTCAATCACTACAGCCACGATTCTTGTCAAAGGTAAGTGCAGGTTAATTGGTTTTATTTTAAAGAAAAATAAACTACAAAAATTACATCCTGGACTCCACTCATGATTTATGGGACCAGAGACAACACTGTTACATTGGACATGTGAGATTGATTTTCGCGGTTATGGTTTTATGGTTTTCCTACAGGAAAATAAAATTTTGTATGAGTGCATTAATATTTGAAGAATTATACTGTGGAACTGGAAAAAATCTTCTCATTTTATTTGAGGTTTAATAGTTTTTCTACACATCTACATTAAATATGGAACAGAATATTACAACAGCATGCAGAACAAACACACAATGTGTTTGACTTTAACTCTAAGAATTATGAGATGTTACCTGTGTACAGATGAGGAGTCTCCACTTTTAAAGTTCTTAGGAGGATCCATAGACTCATTACTCTTCATGGAGAGACAGCTGAGTTCTGGTGAGTCTGATCTCTTTCTCTTTAATTTACTGAACAACATAATAGAGCGGACATGTGACAGAAATTAGTTGTCTAATATCGTGGCTCAAGATACTAGGAGAGATAAATTGCAGCTCAGACCGGATATTGCGATGCATTCATTTAATATCCTTGATGAACTCTACCTCATTTCATATGCTAGATGGCAGCACTAGAGATATTATCACACATCCCTTCAGAACATCTAACAATCTTTATATATTAACAAACAATGTTAAAAAAAAAAATTAATTAATTGAAAAAAATCATAAAATCTACATACGTTCCTTCAGGGTCTCATAAACATGCTGATGTTTGTAAAAGTTGTCCTACACAGCAGCAACCCCTCCCCAAACCCCCATTTGCCCACCACTCCTCTTTGGTCTCAATCACTACAGCCACGATTCTTTTCAAAGGCAAGTGCAGGTTAATTTGTTTTATTAAAAAAAATAAATTAACTACAAAAATTACATCCTGGAGTCCGCTCGTGATTTAAGGGCGCAGAGACAACACTGTTACATTGGACATGTGAGATTGATTTTCGCAGTTATAGTTTTAGGCCACATGAAAATAAAGTTTTGTATGAGTGCATTAACATTTGAAGAAGTATACTGTGGAACTGAAAAAAAATCTGCTCATTTTATTTGAGGTTTAATATTTTTTCTACACATCTACATTAAAGATGCAACAGAATATTACAACATCATGCAGAACAAACACGTAATGTGGTTGACTTTGACTCTAAGAATTATGGGATGTTACCTGTGTACGGATAAGGAGTCTCCACATTTAAAGTTCTTAGGAGGATCCATAGACTCATCACTCTTCATGGAGATACAGCTGGGTTCTGGTGAATCTGATCTCTTACTCTTTAGTTTACTGTGAACAACATTATAAAGTGGACATGACACAGGAATTAGTTGTCTAATATCATGACTCAAAATACTAGGAGAGACAAATTGCAGCTCAGACCAGATATTGCGATACATCCATTTAATATCCTTGATGAGCTCTACCTCATCTCACACAAAAGATGGAAGCACCAGAGATAGTTCTGCCATCTTGATCTTTTTATATTATTAATGTTAAAATAAAATAAAAAAATATTTTAAAAGCTTAAATTAATAAAATGTGCATTTGTCCCTTCAGGGTCTCACAAAAAAATGCTGATGTGGTCCAGTAAGAGCTTAACACCCTGTTGTATTGATAATGCAGTGGCTGAATATAATTACAGATAAAGGTGCAGAGACAACACTGTTAGATTGGACGCGCGAGATCAATTTTTGGCCACATGACGGCAGTGTGGGAAAAGGGAACAGAGATTAAGTCAAGTGGACTGGTACATTATATATTCTTGTCAAAGGTGTTTAAGACTCACTTTGTTGCACTTAAGAAGAAAGTGGACATGCTACAGGAAAGCAACTCGTTCATAAGTTCATAAGGGACTACCTGTATACATATTCAGATTATTTGTAAATTAATTTAATTGTCTATTAGTTGATGACATCATTGAGCTTGATTCTCGCACAAAATGTGAACTGGCACTAGGATTAGAGGGAAAGACTTTGTGCTGGTGGCGGCGTGGCCACTTTATGAAGGATGCGAGAGTCAGGTTAGTGGGAAAAGATTCACACCTGAAGAGAATGTGGATAATTGCTGACTGTGTGTTGCCATTAGTCTGGTTATTTCCAGTTCTCCTTAATTAACCTTCTCATTTGTAATGCAAGTTCAAGCTTGCGCGCCTGTGCTGGCTTTTGAGCTCTTTAAACACTTATGAGCATTCTCTCTCTCTTTGACACACACAAACACACACTATAATTGCCCATATTCTCCTCAGATGTGTGTCCTTTTCTCTCTTACCTCACTCTCAGGCCCTTTACAATAGAATTTGCTTGACTTCGCTCCACACCATAGACTTAATCTTCAATAGGATATTTTATTGCTGCCACTTGTATATCAAGGTGAATTTACCCCATAGGAAATAATAAAAACTCTAATAAAACTAATAAAAATTATTTATTCCACAACCCAAAACTATTCATATTAAAATTATTAATACAGAACATACGGTAAAAAATAATTACCTTCACTTTTTCTTTAAAAAGAATCATGACAGAGCAGTGTTAAACCCCAGGCACAAAACAGCCTTAAACTAAATTTAAAACCTGATACCTAAATAAGAGCTATTGAGTAATTGTGCCAATACTAGTATGATTAATCGATTAATCATTTCAGTAATTGACAGAATAATCAATTATCAAAAAAGCCAGTAGTTGCAACCCTGCTTTAGTGGGTTCAGTGTATTTCTGCTGAGTGGCAGTTCTTCTGGAAATTTCTTCCCATTATGGCACAAGGAGCAAAACCAGGCCAATAACAGCATCATCTCATTCTGTTTGTTTGAACCTAAATGATGATAAAACTGAAACTGTGTTTAACATATATGTAGTTATGTCTCCTCACAGTCTCACAAAAATTCTGATGTGGCCCAGTCAGAGAGAGAGTTTAACACCCTATTGTAGTAATATTGCAGTGGTTAGATGTGCTACCATTACAGATAAAAATAAATGTAATACAATTTAAAATAAAATTTATTATGTCAACATTGCCTCATCATTACTGTCAAACTTGTATAGGGATATATCTTATATCATGGCATTAGTGTATTGTCTCATTTCTACTGTTTACTTTGTAATTGCACTTTTTAAGAACATTTCACAATGAACAGAAGCTGGCATTTTTGAAAGATGATGCCTGTGTAGTTACTCTTTTCATCAATATTCATTACATATATTAGATATGAATGTTCAGTGACTAAAACACTAGAACATACAGTGGAACCTTGGATTACGAGCATAACTCGTTCCAGAAGTGGGCTTGTGTTCCAAAACACTCGTAAACCAAATCATTTCCCATAAGAAATAATGAAAACTCTAATTTTCGTTCCACAGCCCCAAAAAATAAATAAATAAAAATAATTAATACAATCTATAAAATAAAAATAAAGCAAATTAATCTGCACTTTAACTTAAAAAAAAAAGTACAAATAAATCCAGACAGATAAGTGATTCCGTTGGTTCGCGCAGGCGCCGTGTGTGTGTGTGTGTGTGTGTGTGTGTGTGTGTGTGTGTGTGTGTGTGTGTGTGTGTGTGGAATTAGCCCCTTCCCTCGCCCCGTTTTACACAGTAACACTCCTCCTCCCTCTCCCCACCTCGCTTTTTAAGTTTCACAACAAACACACACACACACACACACACACACACATACAACAGAAACACTGTTTTAACAGGGAAAAAAGAAATCTCTCTGATCTGGCATGAGCGCATACTAAGGGAATCACTGCTGATGGGGGGGGTGAAAAGGTGAGAGAGTGACGCTCGGTGTCAAAATAAGAGTCGCATGCGTGATACATGATATTTCGGTGCTCGTAAACTAATACTTGCTTGGTTTCCGATTAAAAATTTATTTAAAATCTTTGCTCGGTTTTCGGAACACTCATAAACCATGTTACTTGCGATCCGAGGTTCCACTGTAGTAACTTACTGATTTTTTGCCAGTGGGGTCTCATTATCTGTATCCATATCAGCTCTCTCCATTTTTTAATATTAGTGTATCGACAGACAGCTCATGGACACACTGCTCAATCCTGAAGATGCTGATCTCTTCTACTGAAATGAATTACACTCCTAAAAACACAAAAACAATCATGCAGTTAAAATCAGAAAACTTATCTTTGGTCAACATAATATTTAGTTTACAGTATGTGGAAGGGGGTTTACACTAAGGTTAGTTCATAAGGATTATTCAGTGTGTCATGCAGATGCCGAAGCAAAGAGTTGTCACTTGGTGAAAGTTTGAATCTACGTCTTCTAAATATTTATGGTAAAGAGCAGGTAAAGAGGTTAAACACCTTTTCTTATCTCATCTTCTAAACACAGCACTGAGCCCACAGTGTTTCTTCTTCTCCTGAATACATTTTGGTAGAGTGACTGCATACAGTGGAACCTCAGATTGCAAGTAAACCGATGCAAGTGTTCTGCAAGACGAGCAAAAAATTTTAATTGTAGTGAGTCTTTATTTACAAGTACCAAGTATCATTGAGTATCATGCTGCATGAATGCGCTTCTTGCTTTAACACCTAGCATCAAATGATCACAACTAAGCCAATGATTTTTCTCTTTCTCGTGCTGCAGAATTGTGGGTAATCGTCTCCCATGCTTGGTCTCAGGGTGAGATAAATTGCAGGTTAATTTGTTTTATTTTTACTTTATATTTTATGTTAATAATGTTTATATGAATATTTTTGAGTTGTGGAATGAATCATCCAAACGAGTTTCCATTATTTCTTATGGAGGAATTTGCCTATACAAGTGTTTTGATATACAGGCACGAATATGCACAAACAAAAACTAATTATGCTCGCAATTAAGGTTTCACTGTACTTGTGTGTGTTCCTCACCCTCACTCACTCCTTTAAAGCTCCAAGGTCTAACTATTGATTGTAGTTCAGTATGGTTTCCGCTAGGAAAGAAACAGGAAAGAGGTTAATTTGCTGAGAATTTTGGATTAGTCTTAGTTTTAGAGGGTGTAAAGTGTTATAATTTATTCGTGAAAGTGATCAAGATCGGTTCTTTCACAAGAAAATTACAAAAAAAAATCTGTTATCAACCGTTATACAGGAAAGCAAATATATAACACACTTCGCCCAACTTTTCCTGGACTTCCGCCAAAGTCGGATCGTAAACTTTATTATTCTTTTGTTTCAGATTTTTAAATGTAAATTCCCACAAACACACTGGATGTTTAATGAGAAACATAATGCGATAAATGCGAGTATATAACACACACAGGAGAGAAACAGTTCAGTTACACTTACATGACGAAGTCTTCCTGCTGTTTTTACACCAGCTCCATAACATATAGCACGGATTTTATATTAAATATAAACTCATTACTCTGATATAAAGTTGTTTTTCGATAAAGAAATCACTCACTTTTACTCAGCAGTCCTTGTTTTGGGACATTAATGTCACCGTTTCTGCCTGTAGTTTAAGTTTTTAGGGGTTTAAAAAAACATTAACAAAATGGAGTCTGCAAGAGAAACTTTCACTTTCTCTGAGTCATGTGTCGTTCAGGGAATCGACTCTTTGATTCGACTCATTTGGCTGAACTCTGAATCGAAAAGACAAAGAATGAAAATGTTTACTTGAAAAGTCTTTATGTTGTTATGAAGTAACACTAAGTCCACTTTAATGAGTAAGAACCAGAATAAAAGTTCTCAGTAATAATCTCACATTCATATTTTTAGCCTAATGTTACACAGATCTGATGTTTTATCTGCTCGCTGTTTTCTTTTTATAAAATTCATTGTTTGAAGCAAAAGAGAGCTTGTACGAACCTATGACAGAGATTTCTTTTTTTAACCTAGATTTCATGGAGAAATAGCAATGTGTGAATGTGCGCTTTTTTAGCCACACCTGTAATTATGACTGTGATGTGACATGACATGATCTGATCTAAAACTCGGAACAGAACAATGTGGCACGTAATGTGAACTTAAAACTCATTGGACAAAGATTTTACACTATCTACTGAATTATTACTTTAGTTTTGCACATTAGTTTTTACATCTAACCTACACTACCAGTCAAAAGTTTGGACACCCCTTCTAACTCCATGGTCTTTCCTTTTTTTCTTTCTACACTGTAAAACAATGCTAAAGGCATTCAAAATACACAATAATCTCCCTTGAACTGTTGCTATTAAGGTGCATCTGTTACTTATAATCTGTAAATCCTTCATAACGGCTCTAATCTGAGGTGCTGTTTGTTAATCTGTGATTTCTGAGGCTGGTAATTCTAAATGAACTTCTCCTCTGCAGTAGAGGTAAGTTTTGGTCTTGCTTTCCTGGGAAGGTCTTTATGAGGGACAGTTTTATCATATTTCAATACTATGTCCAGTTTTTTGCAAATGCACTTGACAATACTATTCTTCAGGAATTGTTGCAGAACAGCTTAGAATCATGTCTTAAAATAACAACTGACTGTTATTGTTACAAAATTCCCATATGTTATAATTTTTTTAAATAATCCAGTATTTTTCTGGGATGTAGAAAATAAATCCAAACTTGTCTTCAAAGGAAATAAACTAATTTCAGTTCATTAAAAAAAAAGTTTTATTTTTGTATGCAGCTCAACGGGTCACATGTTCAAAACCATTTCCTGTAAAACTTTTGGATGACACAAGCACATACTGGACACACACACACACACACGCACACTACATAGTAGAAGAACTCTTCTATACACACAATCTGCAGTCTGTACAGCTATGAGGGTGTAAGGAGCTGCATAAGCTGAAAACACCACTGAGAGGATAAAGCAAACACTCACTCACTCACATGCACACTCACACGCACACTGAAAGATGGAAGTTCCGTCTGAAAGACTGGATAGTCTCCATTCAAACAAACTTGGTGCAAGGGTGCAAAAGGAAAATATCTATTTCTCCCTCCATCATCCTTCAGCAGAGTGTGCCAATCCTCACAACCTGAATGGCACAGGCACGCCTGGACAAAATATGACTGACCACAGGCAGCTTTCGAATCATCATGTGGCTAAAGAATCCCACAAGGCCACTGATATCACCACACAGTCAAAACAAACACTGCTCATGGACATCCCGGCCGAGTCCTGTTCACAGAGCTCATCAAAGACAGACTGTGACATACTACAACAGCTTCAAGATAACATTCTGGAAAATAGCCATGGAATTCAGGACAATATACTAAAGCCACCAGAAAACACCAGAGCCCATCTCACCAGACACATTATCCCTCTCTCCAGCATCTACACTTCTAAGCTTCTCACAGAAAATGGAGGAACTGGTGTATACTGGGACCAAACTCTCCCACTCTTCAAACGCTGCAATCCCTCAGATGCTAACTAAAAAACAGCGGGTTCCACTACCACCAAGGCCTGTGGCCCCAGCTCGTCCTCCTCCTCCTGTGAGAGCTCTTTGACCGCTGCCACACCGCCAGGGCTCAAACCCCCCTCCTACATCTTGTCTAGGTGAATTAAAACAAACAGGAAGCAGCTCTCAGTGATGTGTGTTGGGTCCCCGCTACGATAACAGTAATATTCACAAATGTTTACAGAACAAGCGGGAACCCAATGTGCCTGTAGCTTTCTTTCTCTATCTCTGTTTTATCATGTGATAGAAAGCTCAAGGCCTTCTTAAGACATACGACCGACCCATCTAATCTCCAAGCTTTTATGCATCAAACTAAGATTACTGTGGAGACAAAAAGTAATGCCATCAAGTTAGCATTTTGAAATATTCGCTCACTAAAAAATAAATCATTTTTAATCCATGATCTGATCACCACAAACAAATTGGATTTTATGTTCTTTAATGAAACTTGGTTAGATGATAGTTGTAGTGCAACAGTCCTAAATGAAACCGCCCCTCCTAACTTCACTTTCATGAGTGTCTGCAGAACTTTTAGAAGAGGTGGAGGTGTAGCTGCTCTATTTAAAGATGTCTATCAAGTGTCATTTGGTCAGTTTTTGTCTATTGAATATATAGGGATTTTGCTGAAAGGTGCTCCATGCATTCTGTTCATCATTATTTACAGACCTCCAAAATACTCTCCAGACAGTATTGAAGAGTTCACAGAACTGCTATCAATGATTTCCTCAGAGTTTGACTGTTTTGCCATAGCAGTTATCACATCGATAATGCAGAAATCAATATTACAAAAGAAATGGTAAGTGTTTTAAATACTTTTGACCTGATTCAGCATGTTCACGGGCCAACACATAATCGTGGACACACTCTAGACTTACTCATCAGTAAGGGTCTAAACATCACATCCATTGTTATAAAGTACATAGCACTGTCTGATCACACTGTCTATTTGATATATTGATCTATGTTACCGCTGAATCTAGATTCGTGTCTGTCAGAACACAAGTGCACTATTTATGGAGGCTATATCCTTAACACCAATCATTTCTGCAGACTCTGCTGATCTCCTTGATTCCTTTAACTCAAATATTAAGAATGTTATTGATGATATTGCTCCGGAAAAGTTCAGAAAGACGGGCAGACAGAAATCACCATGGAGAAAATCAACAGAAGTTCAGAATATGAAAAGACAATGCCGAAAAGCTGAGCGGATGTGGCGGAAGAGGAAACTTGAAATTCACTATAGCATCTATAAAGACAGCCTTCATGCTTTCAATGTGGAACTAGCCACAGCTAGACAGACCTTCTTCTCAAGCATTATAAACAGCAACTTAACTTGAGTTTGCTTCCTTCTTCTCTGAAAACATCAGTGATATTAGAAGGGCTATTAACACATCAAGTTGTGCAGAGATCAGAAAAAAAACTCAAACACAACCTCAAAAACAGTTACTATGTCTGTCTTTCAAGCAATTAATAGCAAAATCTTGGAAGAAATAGTACAGCACCTCAAATCGTCAACCTGCGACCATGACACACTTCCCACAACTTTTTTCAAAATATGTTTGACTGTTTGGAAACATATCTTTTAAAAGTGGTGAACACCTCACTTCTTTCTGGGACTTTTCCAAACTCTCTGAAAACTGCAGTTGTTACGCCACTTCTGAAAAAGAATAATCTTGATAATTTCATATTAAATAACTACAGATATCAAACCTTCCTTGTATAGGTAAGATTATTGAAAAGGTTGTTTTTTATCAGGTGAACAATCATTTAAACTCAAATGGATACCTGGACAGTTTCCAATCTGGCTTCTGAGCACGTCACAGTACAAAGCCAGCGCTCATAAAGATAATAAATGATATTCATTTAAATTCTGACTATGGCAAAATATCAGGTGTTGGTACTGCTAGATCTTAGCGATCAAAGTGACAGTTTGACACTATCATTCACAACGTACTAATAGTAAGACTGGAAAACGGGCTTTCTGGGATGGTACTCAAATGGTTCAGGTCATACTTAGAAGGAGAGGTTACTATGTAATCAGAGCACATCTGATTCAGGTAATAAGCAGGGAGGAGTGCAGGGATAATTAGAAAACACGCAGGGCTGCGGCTCTCGAGGACCAGGGTTGGCCACCCCTGGTGTAGGTGGACGTCCATGACATGCGAAGTCCCTCAAGGCTCAATTCTTCCACCACTCCTGTTTAGCCTGTATATGCGCCCACTAAGTCAGATAATGAGAAAGAACCAAATTGCGCATCATGATGATGATACCCAGCTTTACCTAACCTTATCTCCAAATGATTATAGCCCTGTAGACTCCCTCTGCCAATGCATTGATGAAATTAATTGGCAGTTCGATGTGCCAAAATTGTCTTCAGTCTACAAGGATAAAACTGAAGTCATTGCATTTGGAAACAAAGATGAAGCTCTGAAGGTGAATGCATACCTTCACTCTAGGGGTCAAACAACTAAAAATCAAGTTAAGAATCTTGGGCTGATACTGGAGAAAGGTCTTAGTTTTAGTAGTCATGGCAAAGCAGTAACTAAATCAGCATACTACTGTATCATCTCAAAAACATTGCAAGAATTAGATGTTTTGTTTCCAATCACGACTTGGAGAAACTTGTCGATGCCTTCATCACCAGCAGGGTGGGTTATTGTAATGGTCTCCTCACCGGCCTTCCCAAGAAGACCATCAGACAGCTGCAGCTCATCCAGAACGCTGCTGCCAGAATTCTGACTAGAACCAGAAAATCTGAGCACATCACACCAGTCCTCAGATCCTTACACTGGCTTCCTGTAACATGGATTTTAAAGTACTTTTACTTGTTTATAAATCACTTAATGGCCTAGGACCTAAATACACTGAATATAAACCTAACAGACTACTTAGAAATACCAAGGGCTCACACAAAACAAGAAGAGTCCATCTTTAGCTATTATGCTGCCCACAGTTGGAACCAGCTTCCAGAAGAGATCAGATGTGCAAAAACTTTAGTCACATTTAAATCTAAACTTAAAACTCATCTGTTTAGTTGTGCATTTATTGAATGAGCACAGTGCTATTCCCATACTGACTGCACTGTTTTATGTTTATCTAATATTTTTAACTGTTCTATTTTGATTTTAAATCATACTGTAATTTTAACAGTTTTATTATTTGTATCTTAAATCATATCTTGTATATTATTGCCATTGTTTTCTATTTCAGTTTATCACTATTTTCTTCTCTTTTATGTAAAGCACTTTGAATTACCATTGTGTATGAAATGTGCTATATAAAAAAACTTGCCTTGCCCCAAGACTGCTTCTGATTGGATGGCACTGTGGATGTTTACACTACATGCATGGAGGAACAATGCTGTATCAACTGTGTGTATCAGTGTATCACCTTAAGCAGGTTAGTGAGAAGCATGACCTGTGTGATGGAGGAAGGGGGCAGGATGGGGTTAAAGGGCGCCAGCTCGGCTCCTGATGGATTCTGAAGCTTCACCTTCATAGACTGTGAGAAAAGAATATGTCAGTATAAACCTTCAGAAGTGTGTATCTTGAGGTCATCCGATGGGTGTGTGTGTGTGTGTGTGTGTGTGTGTGTGTGTGTGTGTGTGTGTGTGTGTGTGTGTGTGTGAGCCCTTGGGCACTGCAGCCTGTAGCTCTATGTTCTTCACACCGAGCGGAGCCGTGTTCAGCATGGACACCACAATGACCAGGACATCCTGTCTCGCAGGAGGACACATCCGTCTTGATCATACGCAGTCACAGGAAGAGCCTTACCTACACATACACACACATTTATACATGCATATATACATACAGTACGATGTAGAGATGATGTGGAGTGCGTTATGCTGATTACACGGACTGGTTTTGATGGAGTCGAGGGGGACATGCAGATTGCTGAGAGACGCCTCAGAGCGCACAGGGATTCCTTGTAGAGAGTGCAGGGGCGAGCGGGCATGGTGAAGCTGATAAACAGATTGGAGGTGAGTGAGGAGGCTACGGAGAACCAACACACACAACACCAGCGGCCATGATGTGCGGAGCTGAGACACTACAGAATGAAAAGCACCTCTATAACATCACCAGTTAAACACACACACACACACACACACACACACACACACACACACACTGATGACCCAAACTCCATATTATGGTAGTAAACAGCACACTACTGTATCAGAGTCTGTCGACTCACCGAAATGTTAAACCAAAGGTGATGTACTTGTTCACTGGGTGTGTGGGTGTGGGGGTGTGTGTGTGTGTGTGTGTGTGTGTGTGTGTGTGGCTTATGGTATGTGGAAGAGGAAATACGGTGCCTGGTGCAGCTGCTCTACCAGAGAGCAGGTCGAATCCAGGAGGACAGAGAGAGGAGTCATGTAATTATAGATACATGTACAGTAAATACTGTATACAGTATGTACTCTATTGTATCACTGTGTACAGAATATAATCAGTACAAAACACCTGATATGGTACATGGCATAATTTTGATAAGCTTATTCAATGTCACAACATTTTCTTTCCAGAGTGAAATTTCTCTCCAAGATCTTGTATTGACGATGGGAGAGTCGGACCACTGTGTAAAGTCTTCTCCAGCATATTGCAAAGATTCTCAGTTGGATTAAGGTCTGGACTCTGTGGTGGCAAATTCATGTGTAAAAATAATGTCTCATGCTCCCTGAAGCTTTCTTTCACGATTTGAGCCCCATGAAGTCTGGAATATGCCCGTGCCATCACACCTAAAAATTCTTTGGGCACATAACATAGGACCTAGACCTGACAAACAACAGAAACCCCAGATCATGAAACTGCCTCCACAGGCATATACGGTTGGCACCTACAGTGGAACCTCAGATTGCGAGTAACATGGTTTACGAGTGTTCTGCAAACCGAGCAAAGATTTAAAAAAAAAATTATTCGGAAACCGAGCAAGTATTAGTTTACGAGCACAGAGTATCATGCTTCACACATGCGACTCTTATTTTGACACTGAGCGTCACTCTCTCACCTTCCCGCCCTCCCCCCTCCCTCCCTCCCCTCACGGCTTCGCAAACACACAGAAACTCTGCTCGCGATTCTTTTCAAAAGTAAGGTGCTGGTTCATTTTTTTTTTTTTACTTTACAGCAGTGATTCCCTTAGTATGCGCTGACGCCAGGTCAGAGAGATTTCTTTTTTTTCCCTGTTAAAACGGTGTTTGTGTGTTTGTTGTGAAACTTAAGTGATTCTGTTAGTATGCGCTCACACCAGTCTTGCTTTTTTTCCGTTAAACCGGTGTTTCCGCTGTGTTTATGGGCTTGTTGTGAAACTTAAAAAGTGAGTCTTTTAATATACACTCATGTCAGTCTCAGAAAGGTTAATTTTTTTCCTGTTAAAACGGTGTTTCCGTCGTGTGCGTGTGTTTGTTGTGAATCTTAAAAAGTGAGGTGGGGAGAGGGAGGAGCAGTGTTACTGTGTAAAACACATTTTTTTAAAAGGCATTTTAAAAATAAAATTGGTAAGCAGAAAAATTTATTTATTATCATTATACCTTTGTATATTTTATACAAAATTAGACAGTCTCTTCTGTGACATTGTGTCTACCTTTTCTTCCCCAAAGAACTCAGAGGAGAGCACCGAGGCGGACATTAAGAAGACCACGTTGGGCATCTATGTCATAAAGCATAATTCTGCAGATGCGACAGAAGACCCAGAAGACGTAGGCATTGTGCTGGAAGGTGTGGAGGTACTTTCTGGAGTGGGTAATGTAGCATTGGCTACGGCCATGCTAGTTGGCCTAATATACACTTTGAATCTTACATATCCACAAGAGCTCCGTTACACTTTTGAGGTGCTGCAGAAAATTATTCTGGAGCTTGACTCTAAAAAAACTCTCAAACAAAGCACAAACTTTGAAGACCAAACTCTTCACCTAAGACTCATGGAAATGCTTAAGAATCCCTTTGTGTTCGTGTTGTATGGGATTCCTCACTCTTGCACTTTACTTTGCACCTTCTTTTCTGAGAAGAGGACATTTTGATTTTTCATTTTATTTTTTCATTTTTATTAAAAAAAGATTTCAGTTATGAAAAATAATTCTTGTGAGCAAAAAGATTCCTTCCAAATATTCCAAAATATTTCCTACACATACACGTTTTAAGTTACTAGTTATTCATTTCATTTTTGTTAAGTTATGAGGGTAAATTCTGGAAAATGTTTTATTTTGTGGAATGTTGTGCTTTTGTACTGGCACTGGATATTTTGCACTTTGAAGTGAAATTGTTTATTTCTTGTTTGCTCATAGCTTGAGCAGAGGTTACTGTTTATTTTCTGGTATTTGATTTAAATACAGATTTTTCCAAAATGTATTGACTTGTTCATTCATTTTTTTATGCAAAGTGGACTATACATGTACTCTTTATTGTTATTGTGAAAGAGTTTTTAATTTAGTTAAACTTAATTTAAAGTATCTCATTTGGAAGTAAATAATGTAGTTATAATTCTTGAAAGTAGGACAAAAATTTGTGTAGTTGACATTATATGACAAAATTGAATGCCGTTAATATAGCAAGATTTTATTTATTATGGATGGCGAAATTCAATGTAGTTAATCTGACCAGAATTTTTCTATTAGGCATAGCAAAACTTTATCAGGTTGGAATAACCAAATTTTTGTTTTTGTTTTTGATTAAATTCATTTATGTTCATGTAACATGATTACAACAAATCATTTCAAACTGGTTAGATTTAGTTAGAGAAACGCAATTCAATTGGATGGAAAAGTTTTCCATAATTTAGTTATGTTCATTCAACAACTTTTTTTTTTGAGTGTACATCACACTATATGTCACACATCTCAAGTGTTTAAGACGAGCCCAGGTGTGTAGTTAATGTAGATATGAGCTGTGTGCACATGAGAAAGCGTCATCTTGATGTCATTAGCAGGAGCAGCCCTAAGCTGTTATTGTTTAAAAGTAATAAGGATGAGTAAAAAGATTTCAGTCTTCGTACATGTGGTACGAGTGAGAGTGATTAGGAATGTAACCTCCAAAAGTAAAGTACAGCCACAGAGAAACAAACGCTGATGCAATGTTAAATAAGTTACTGCAGAAAAATTATGGAGATCTACACACTCATTTCAAGGGGCTCAGATTCACAGTGAACTTAGATGAACTCCAGAAGCAAGAACAATCTTTCACTGAATTAAATTTGTCATTATAAACTACTTCAGTATTGTTCATCACAGATTCTACAAGGTATTTAACACAAACTGTTGATGAAATGAATGGTTGCATGATTTCAGTTTTGCTACGAAAGCATGAAATATAAAATTCCTGTAGTTTACTTCTCAGCCAGATCAGATTCTGTAGCAGCAGCATCACCCATGTGTTTATGTTCAGTATCAGCAACTGAGAAGGCAGGTGTAGTCTAAAGATATATAGTGAGTTACAGAGATTAGACTAGTTCCTAATGGAGCTTCAATGGTTTTTTTTTTATACAGAAAATCATCACATTTATCTGCAACAGAGTGATTTAGATATTATGCTAAATTAGTTGAAAATGAAAAACATGACTGTGAAAAGATCAGTTCTAAACCCGGTAACTATTCTTCCTACAGTCGCCCAATGTTAACCAACTTTGTTCCCCTAGGATTCATCCACAGGAAGTGGTGCTACAGAATCCAGATTTAAATCTGTTGTGTAAATGTGATGCTCACACTAACCAAACATATTGTATTTCATAAAAGCAGATGCAGCAGTGAAGACAATGGTGTTGAGATCACTAAATGACATCACTAGTAGGTGGAGAACAAGATTTTCAGTTCCAACAGTTGATTTACAGGCTCTGCAGACACAAGACACGGCAGAAAAAAAACCTTGTTTAACAAAAGCTCTGTTTCCTCATTAAGCAAAAGTGACACACGTTAAAGACCACATGTCAAAAGGAGGAGTGGCCAACAGTATGTGCTGTTGTGCTACTAATAGCAGGAAAAGGAATCGAGATGAAGCCAGAGCACACACACAATTTAAAAGGAACCTGTAAAGATGAAATGTTTTGTTATTGTACAAAACTCTCTGTGGTTTTATATTCACTACACGCCCATTGAAAGTGCTCCTGACACCACAAACAGCAGGCGAGGGAGCAGAAAGAGAGACGTGGATACACACCAGTCACGGCAAACATGTCCCAGAGAGAAGACGACACAGAGGTCAACAAGGGTGAGCGGTGACGTGCTAACAACCTCTCCTGTGAACCCCAACAGACTCTCATCTGCACACAAAGGTCATGGGTCAGAAGAACCAACTACAGTAGAGTGACAGGAACAACGCAGAACTACGACTCTCTCCTCAAATTCATCACAAATTCACACACAGAATTAGCAATGCTACATCTGAGGACAACAACAGTGTAACACATGAGGACGTGTAAAAGTAGCAGCAACTAAAGTTAAAAAATATGTTGTAACTAATGAGAGGATAGAAGAGAGTTTTAAAAGACAGAGTATATCAGTGACTGAGATTAATCACACCCACGTAGATGTAGCGGATGTTAATATTCTCAATGTTTAATTAATATTATTTTATTGATGTATTCCACTTAAATCCCTCCTCATCTGTATGTTTATTTTGTTTATTCTTGTATCCGAATTTTTTTTCAATCTGTTTCAACTATAATAGTTGTGTTATAGTGGTAGTTTCACGTTTAACATGCAGGTATGGTTTGTGAACATTTTATTTTTTGAGGTATCCTTTTTATGTTATCAAATTCTCTTATTTTTAATTTAATTTAATACATTTAATTGTCCATGTTATGGTCTGGGAGGCTAAACTGACTGGATAACTGCCTGATGTATTTTTTTCTGTCTGAATAATTTGAGTAATATACCATGTTCTTTTTCAATTGAATGTTATTGTAATGTCCAGAAAAACAGACCGCGCTTGAAAGGAGGTATACGAATTAGGGGAGAACAAATGCACAGAACCCAATGCTGTATTCTGTTTATTCCATGCAGTTATGCCAATAAACTCTCCAGACCTGCAACAAGTCCTGTCTCCAGTGAATTGACGATAACACAATGCAGATCGTAACAGCGGTTCGAGCAGATCGGTTACATAGACACGACACAAATGGAATTAGCTGGACTGGACCCTCTGTTAAAGATGAGAAATCAACTCCAACACCCCAACACAATCTGGATATGATAATAGTAACTGTTACCCTGACATGCCTCCTTATTGAGGACTCGGGGAGAGATAGCCTCGGTAAAGTCTACTTAACAAAACCGAGACACTTCCATTTAAACTAGAACAATGTGAGGAGACAGCATGATAAAAAAAAGTCATAACGCTAATCTCAGGACATGTGCAGGGAACTGGGGATGTGCTCCATCATTAGACATAGCTGATCATATGACAGACATACACAACTGCTTGTGTTGGATATGCCATGCCCTTGAGCCGGGTAGCTCTGCCCCTTAATAATGTCACAGCAGCAGAAGCAAATGCAGACAACGCGTCTTGCATCGTACCAATAACCACCATGGAAGTCCTGCAGATATCGACATACTACAAACAAACAGGGAGGCCAAACTCAGCAGTCTCTGGTTGTCATTATAACAATAACCTGTGTTTTGATGCCCCGGAAAGTTAATGCACCCCACTGCCTGTTATGAAATAGGACAATTCCACCTAAATAGGACAATTCCACCTACCTTTTGCAAAAAGGGGACACTCGAGTCGTGCAATAACAAAAGGGAAACGGGGAACCTGACTTAGGATGGTCCGAATGTACCACTTACTATATGTTCACATCACCGATCGTTCAAAAAGTAGGTGACCTAAGTGTAGTATAAGTGGCAGATACTTCCCAAATGACAGCGGTTTTTCTTTCACAGAGCTTTTCTTAAAAACGCAGTAATGTGGGTGTGTGGGACAACTGCATACGCGATTCTACTCACGTATTTCCACTGAACAGGTTCAGTATATGTAGCTCCTGGTGTGTCTGTACACAAGGCTGATGTCAGGGGTAGAAGAAAAAGAGATGTATCTGGCGAGTTTCAAGGTCACACTCTCTCCAACCCGTGGACAAGTGCGAGAGCAAATACAGGCTGATCACTTTACCTTGAGTTAAAAGGGTTAGTACACATGTTACCCCACACTGAAATAAAACACTGTAAGTGTTTTACAATTAGTAAATGACAAACCTGAGCAGGTCAGAAAGATCACAATTCAAAAGAGAACGGGTTTAGACATTTTACTGACTGAGAGAGGCGGGTTATGTAAAGTGTTAGACATCTCCTGTTGTTTCTATATATACCTGTCAATCATCAGAATATCAGCAACATCACAACTGTTTATAAAAAAAAGACAACATGAGCATGATAACACAATAAAATAAACTGTACATCATCATCATCACTAATGATCATGAATAAAGACAACACAAGCGTTTGTAATGTCATACAACAACTTAAACTTTTATTTTATTCAGTTATTTATTTATATATATATATATATATATATATATATAGACATTTGTGAATACCACAAGTATCTGTAAGCTACATAAGGCAGTATTTTAGCCACTGAGAGCTAAAGTGCTAAATAACATTATAGATAGCAGTATCATAAGCTAACCAAAAACTGAACCAAATAGCTACAGTAAGCTAAAGCCATCCAAAACTGAGTCAAATACATTAGAACATTGTTTCATAAAAGACAATGTTTCATAGAAGCTGACCAAATCTAGCCATTCTAGGATTATATGAGACTTAATAACTCACTCATGGTAACAGCTTGCTGAATTCTCCTCCTCCGTTCTGTGTCCGAGTCTCAGTGTTGTTCTGAGGTAAATATAAACTCCTCCCACTGTCCAGAACATTCTGTAGAGCTCCAGAAACATGTACAGCGCGTGACATCTTCCACACATGCAGAAAACTAACTGAATCTGTGTGTGTGTGTGTGTGTTTGAGTGCGCGCGTGTTGGGGGCGTGGCCTTGTATGTAGATTACCCAGACTGTTAGTCACAAAGTTAGTTTGAGATGTACAGAGTTAACATGTGCTCGATGCATCCTAACCCACATCTCTTGTAGCCGCTTTGTTTTGTTTCTTAAACGCTCCGATTGGATGAAATGAAGATGAGTGACATCAATCCATCTAATGGTGTAAAAGGGGGCGGGACCCTAATATCGGTGGACAGTGAACTCCGTGACGGAGAGACAGACGCTGTTGGAGTCTTAACGAAGCTCAAGCTGCGGGTCATTGGTGAGTAACGCAGCCGCTTCAGCACTGAAACGTTTTAAAAGCTGCTTAAGGTCAATATGTTTCATCATCTGAGTGTATTTGTGGAATTAGTTACACGTCTTTTGTACAAGCTGAAGTTATAACTCATTTCAGTCAGCATTTCTTAGCATTGTGTCACACAGTTATCACGTGGTGTCATGACTAGACGTGTTCCAGTGATTAGAATAAATGTCCTGTGTGTTGTAGATGTGATTTAAAAGCTCATGGACAGTAATGTTAGCTGTTTTTGTGATTTATTACACACACAGTGTCTTCTTAACCAACTTGAGCTCAGCTTGAACTTGATAATATTGAAGCCCCATTTCTGAAGCCTGACAGTCTGCGTCTAGAAGAGACACTTCACTTCCACCTGCATGACCGTGTGGCCGAGGGACTGTGAGAACTGTTGGGAAGAAACCCGATTGTGTCCCACATGTGAGCATGGCTGTTCAAGAAATGAAAAAAATTAAAACAATGCAAGACATTTAAAAGCTTTGTGATTAAATAAATCTAAATTGGAAACCTCCTTTTAAATAGCAGTAAACTGAGTCTATTAAATATTATCAATTTATTATTTAATTTATTATAATATTCATTTATTATTTCAAGATCACATTCTCCTGGTATTCTTATGTACTGATGAATAGTTTACTATACCTTAATTTAAGTCACATCTCTTTGTGACCTCCTGAGTAAATTATCAATGAAACATGATTTCTATCATAATTAATTATACACCTTGTCTTAGTTCAGTGGTAGAAATGTTCAGTGTAAATATGTCTTACAAGGGAAATCTCACATACAAATATTTATGGTTAAATTATCATAACTAATGACATATGTACATATAAATATATCTGTTTTAACAGAACGTATGAAGAGAAAAGAAGAAATCTCAGTTTCAGAGTAAACATTTTAATATGTTTTTACTGGAACATCTTATTACTGCAATCGTCCTTAACATCCTTTTACAAAAAAGTCAAACAGTTTTTACTTTTGAGACAATAGAATGTTTACATGCTAAAACACAATCATTTAACACTTATTTGTTGAGAGAAATTCATGGCTTAGTCAATAAACAAGTTGTATAAAAGCTGTATAATGTAATCTAACCATTTCAAGAGACTGTGAGAGAGAGAGAGAGAGAGAGAAAGTACTTTTCCACTGATTTCACATTTGTGCAGTTATGACCAGAAGGCTTTAATTTAAGGGCTTGGTCGAAAATAAAAAAAAGGATGAACCATATAGACATTACAGACATTTTCGTATATAGACTCCTATTTTTGGTGGCACAAAAATATTGGGACAGCTTTTCCCTCAGCTGTTCCATGGCCAGGTGTGTGTTATTGCCTCTTGAGCTCATTTACAAGTCAGTAGATCAAAGGTCTAGAGTTGATTCTAAGTGTTTGCATTTGGAACCTGTTGCTGTCAGCTGCCAATGTAAAGTCTAAAGACCTGTCACTGCCATTGAACAAGCATCATTGAACAAGCATCATCTAAAAACCTTTTGTTGTCTGAATACTTCTGGTCCTAACGTCAGCATATTTTTTTAAAATAATGTCCATATTGCACAAACTGTAAATCAATGACATTACAAGATATCTGCCCTACATAAACTGTCTCTTGTGCTACTGACAAACCAAACTAAATTCATCAAAATCCACGCCAGTATAATGACAAAAGATAAACACAGTAAAACTACATTACTGTCTTTTTAAAATTCATAAAGAATGTAGTGTACCAAACAAATGGCTAAACTGTTTAATGCTAATTAAACCTTAATGAAACAGGTGTTGTAGAGCTCCTAATTTGCCCTAAACCCAACTAGAAATAAATGTAAATATAAGTTCACCCCACATGAGTTATTCACTTCAATACTGCAACTTTAACAATCCAAGCTCCATCCTGTAAGAGTCTGTTATGTTATAACATTACTACCAAGAGGTCTGCAATGGCTAATAGTAACTGTAACTAATGTTAACCTCATGAAAACCATACACACAGAGTGATAGTCCCGCTCTGGGCTGATTATCGCGGGTTTCAAAGGCAAAGCAGTCACTAAGACACGTAACACTTACCTGACGTTATATAAATAACGTATCTTCTACTGTGGCATGCACTATAGGGTGACGTGTCTTCACATGTCTTTTCAAATTAGTTGTGTTTTTTCCACCCAGATCATCTCTCCCCTTTCTTCCCACTTGATAGACCACCAGTGAAGATGAGGCTGGCGTGTCGCTCATCATTTTGTCGGATTTTGAGCTAACAGCATCTTTGACTTGGTTAGTATGCTAACATGACACTAACAGGTGCCTGGCTTTATGAGGATAGACTCTATTCTTGCAGGATAGACTCTCGTCCAATGAGAGAGAGGACTTGCACATTAAAATGGATACATGTAGATGATTGGTTAAAAAAAGAAAACAACCTTCAGTGCTTTTAGATGAGAATTGTGATCTAGATTGTCTGCCACAACAGAGCCACCAGCTACACTAAAACTGGGTAGGACCTCAACTGCTCTTAAAACAGACTCGGTTCTTCATGCCATACGTTCTACAAGATGTAGGAAACACTCCTTTGAGATTCTTGTCCATGTTAACCTGATCACATGACACAGTTCCTGTAGGTTCAAGCACCTTCATGCTATGAATGTCCTTCATCCTGTTCTCCCAGACGCAAAGGGTGTTCTACTGGATTAAGATCCTGGGACTGGGAAGGACACTGAACTCATTGTCGTGTTCATGAAATCAGTTTGAGATGCTTTGTGACATGGTGCATTCTCATACTAGAAGAAGACATTAGAAGATGCTTAACCTTAAGGTGTTTATTAACACCTTAAGGTGTTAAGGGTCAGGGTGTTTTATTCAGAGATCAGAGGTTGTTATGTAGTCAGTGTAGAATTGTGTCTGATTCACTGTGTACGATAAACACACACCACGACTCTGAACCGTTTAAATAGTTATAAATAAATGGCTGTGTCGTCTGTTCCACAACATAGAAATGTAGGAACACTGGAGACTTCATCTCACACACAGATGTTCACTACACCCTGAAAATTTAAGAAAAACATCTGAATTATTAACCACAGTCTGGACTTTTGTACGTCATGACCAACAGCATGTAATCATCTCTGCTCTAAGAGAAACATCATCATTTCCTGTTTATAATTTAATTCAGCATTTATTCATACATATACAATATCTGTGTTAGAACATTTAGCTGGAACAAATGAGAACTTCCACAAGTTCTAAAATTAAAGTGAGCAGACGTTTATCACCACATCACAGAGTGGAAAGTTTTAAAATCATATCACTGCTGTGTTTTATCTCCTGTTCTACATGTATATTTAAGTGCAGACTTTAAGAAGAAGCGGAGGTGAATTTTACAGGAATGACAGAAGACACGGCGAGGAGGTGGAGAGCTGGAAGGAGTGTCAGAGTGAGTAAAGCAGCTGATTAAATCTAATATTTGTGGCAGTGTGGCATTAAAGATGATGATTTTCATGAGTTTTTATGAGAGTTGAGGAGTTGACAGCAGGTTGTCACAAGGAGACCAGCTGTTTATTTACAATCACCCTCATGCACTCAGGTGGGATGTTTTGTAAACTCCGTCTGACTCCCTGTCTTCTGCTTTCACGTGAGGTTTAAATTAACACCAAACAGCATTAAAGATTATTGTTAGAAAAAGTCTAATTTAACAGAAAAAAGTGAGATTTTAACTCTGTAATCTGATATTTACTGGAACTAAAGAGAAATGTACAAGCTAATGCTAATGTACAAAATAATGCTAATCAGTCTTTTAATGTTTCAGTGTTTATATAAAGAGATCATTACTCACATCACTGTCTGTAGTTTGTAATGTTTATCGTCCTTAAGGGCAGAGAGACACTTCACACCTGAGTCTCCTAGATTATTACAGGACAGATCCAGTTCTCTCAGGTGTGAGGGGTTTGATCTGAGAGCTGAAGTCAGAGCAGCACAGCCTTCATCTGAGACACCACATTTATACAACCTGCAGAAACACAATGACACACACTTCACTCTCTCAGGATATAAACATCAAGAGAAGCTCTCTGTCTGTGTGTGTGTGTGTGTGTGTGTGTTCTCTACTTTAGCTCTGTGTTACTATATGAATGGATTTGAGTCTGTAGGTTTATTCATAGACCATCTGTATTTATAACTAAATGTATAGTAATATGAGACTATTTTAAAATATTAGATAAGGAACTAATGAGGAAAACTGCATGGGTTTAATACTGCTGTAACTGCTGTACTGTAACACAGATCTGGCAACCCTGTTCATAGCACATAGACATAGATGTAGTGAAATAATCCTCACTAACAGAACTCATTTTCATCTCTGAGAATGTCACTGCTGCTTTTAAACCCTGCAGCTCACACAGTGCAGTTAGTTTGTGTCTTAGGTTCAGTGTGTGTGTGTGATTAGTTACAGTGTTGTAGTAAATTTCAGAGTCATTTCAGACGCACTGCAGTCACATCAAGTCAGGTTTTGTCCTGCAGCTTCTCACATACGTACATCTGACCCAAAGACTCTGTGACAAATCATCAGTGTGCAGTGAAAAGAAACGAATTTCCTCCTCAGGACATGGATGATGAACCTAAAACCTCTGCTTCAGTCTCACTATTAGAGAATGAGCAGGTCATGTGACTCTCAGAGAGATGATCTTACCTCAGTGTCTCCAGTTTACAGTGAGGATTCTCCAGTACAGCAGAGAGACACTTCACTCCTGAGTCTCCTAGATTATTATCAGAGAGCCACAGGTGTCTCAGGTGTGAGGGGTTTGATCTCAGAGCTGAAGTTAGAGCAGCACAGCCTTCATCTGAGACACCACACTTGTACAACCTGCAGAGACACAATGACACACACTTCATCAACAGATCACATCTCGGTTTATATTTTATTTTAAAGAAGGTGAGTCTACTAAATGGTTCTTTAACAGACTTATGGTGCACTATACAGGGGTAATAAACATGTTTCTCCATAGACTTTGTTTAATAACACTATCCATTTGTATAACACTATAGATTTATATTACTGCAGAATCAAGGAAGTAAAAGTCTGAATAATGGTGAAAAACAAACACAGTCATGAATTTAAACCAAGTTATACTAATTTCAGGCTTAAAGTGTTTCTTTTGAGGAGAATCTAAACTCATGTCTTTACTAAACAATATTAGTGACTGATAATTTATTGCTAAATAAAACGTACTGAATAAAAAAATGGAGTGTAAAATATTTACAAATCTGATTCTGGCCTCAGAATCGAGTGGCACAGTGGTAAAGTGCTCGCCCTATCATCTGGAGATCGCCAGTTTGAATCCCAGGTGATGCTGTAACCTCTCGCAGCCGGAGGTCTAGAGAGAGCTGATTGGCCAAGCTCTCTCAGAGGGGAGGGATGAGAGGTACTTAGTGCTCCCACATTAATCACGGCTCTACAGCCAACCAGGGGCGTCCGTGAGCTCACGCAACAGAAGGAGCAGATAGCGCTGTCCTCCGAATGTGTTACGACACTCCCAACGGTGCGTGAGCGAGCAGTTCGAAAAGATGCGGTCGGCTGGCGTCTCGTGGTTCGGGGGAAACACGTGATAGTCTTCGGCCCACCCGGCTGAGTGGTAGTGGTAGTCTTAATGTGGGAGCCCCCTAGTAACTGGGAGGAATTGGACACAACTAAATTAGGGTGAAAATTGGGGGTTTAAAAAATATTCTACAAATTTAGGACATTACACTTAACGTAAATTAAACGTACAGTACTGTGTAAAAGTCTTAGACACATGCACAAGTGCTGTAGAGCGAGGATGACTTTTGTACAGTACCAAGTACCACAATGGAGTACATTTGCATTTAGGCATTTGACAGACGCTCTTATCCAGAGAGACTTACAAAAAGTGCTTTAAGGGTTCAGTCACTGGATGGATACTTACACTGGGTTAATAGGTTACTAATTAAGTGCCATCAGTCAAACACATTTGGGAAAGTTTTTTTTTTTTTTTGGGGGGGGGGAGGGGGGGATTAGTCGAAGTATTAAAGAAACAGATATGTCTTGAGTCATCATTTAAAGATTGTCAAAGGCTGTACAGAGATCTGGAGGAAGTTCGGTCTACCATCTAGGTGGCAGAACAGAAAAGAGTCTGGTTGAATGTCCTCGATGCCTGAGAGAGGCGAGCAGTGCTGGTGGATCAGAGGGAACTTGGTGCAGTGTGTGGTGTGATTAGAGCAGAGAGGTAACTGGGTGCTCGGCCATTTTTAGCTTTGTAGGTGAGCATCGGGGTTTTGAATTTGATGCCAGGTGTGGGAGAACTTGGTAATTGCATTCTGCATTCTGGATCAGCTGCAGAGGATGAATGGTGGACAGAGGCAGACCTGCTAGGAGTGAGTTGCAGTAGTCCAGTCTTGAAATAACAATGGACGGAACAAGCATCTGCGTAGCCTGTGAAGAAAGAAATGGGCGAATTCGGAATACAGGGTCAGCTGACGGTTAAATGTGTGTTTTAACTTTGTGATTTAAATATCAATCTTTAAGACATATAATATATTAGAGATGATTAATTAACTTTTTGTTATTGTTAGAAGTGTTATATCTGTGTTTTATTTACATACAAGCCTAGGCTTTTCATATTTCCTTGGCAATGGTTATATTTTTAGCAACTTAATTAACATAGAGACCACAAATTCAGATCACACTGAATGCGCAGCCGGCACCTCCGATCTGAAGCTAGGCCTGTTAAATATTAGATCTCTCGCATGTCAAGCAGTTATTGTTAATGAAACTAGCACAGATTAGGAGTTTGGTATATTCTGTATCCTACTGGATACACTACATACACCAACCTTGGCTAACTGGTAGAGGAGGAGGCGTCGCAGTTATTTACAATGCTAATTTGACTATCGTACAAAAACACAATGCACAAAATTAATGCATTTGAAGTTCTTCATAGTAACACAAGTGTAGCTAGGAATATTAAGTCTGACCAAAACCTAGTTGTTTCTGTAGACAAAGTGTTAATTGCAGTAGATTTTAATATTCATGTTGAGAATCCAGAAGACCCTCTGAGAACTGCATTTATGTCCATACTGGACTCGGTAGGAGTAAATCAGTGTGTAGTAGGACCCACTCATAAAGCAGGTCACACTTTAGACATACACTTTAATAATATTCTTCAGATTAAGTATGAGAAATTTACTCACAATTCCACAGTCTGAAGTTATCTCAGATCACTATCTTGTCTCAATTAAAGTGTGTCATAGTAATAAGTGACGCACAGCGCCGCGTTACCGCATTAAACATACTGTAAATAAACACAAAATGGGCATCATCCGGGTAGTCAGATCATCCGGGAGAAGCGTGAAAATTCATATTACTCCGAAGCACATGGAGAAAAATTGAGTTTCTTGGTGAATGCAGCTTTGATTCAGCTCAATTTGAACTTGGTACCCTTTGGTAAAGCGAAGCGAGGTATGTGAAGCTGATATATGTTGCATTTTGTACCTTATTTCGAAATTATATGAGCTTGTTTTGTATGTCGTGAGCTCTACTTGTTAATAAGTTGTTTCAATCTGTCCTTATCATTTATTGTTAATTATTTTTTATGTTTCTTTGTAAATGTGCACTCTTTATGATATTCATTTGATTATTGTTTCTTTGTGTAGTTTCATGGTGCTACGCAACTAAAGCTCAATGGCGTTATGCACAAGCGAAATAAAAGAGAGATAAGCAGCCATCAGGATCACTTTGTGTCCCATTTTTTATCGATACCGAAGGGCAGCTACACATGCAGTATGTCACAAAAGTGAGCACACCCCTCACATCTCTGCAAATATTTAGTTATATCTTTTCATAGGACAACACTGCATAAATGACTCATTGACACAATGAAAAATAGTCAGTGTAACGTTTGTATAGCAGTGTAAATGTATTTTCCCCTCAAAATAATAAAAAAAGACAGCCAATAATAGCTGAACCCCTGGCAACAAAAGTGAAACAAAAGGGTGTACTCACTTTTGTGACATGCTGTACATTCACATCAACTACCACACAGAGCTTTATCAGTCCCAGAGTTATCAACTTTGATTGGACCCCACAGAACTCGATCAGGTGGCTGAATATTGAGTCAACACTCCGTTATACCTTAGATAATGTAGCTCCAGTTAAAAGTAAATTGATTAGAGATAAGAAAGTTACTCCCGGGTATAATGTTCACCCGCGCACTTTAAAACAGGCTCAGAAATTAGAACGTAAATGGCGTCAAACTAATTTGTTAGTATTTCAAATGGCATGGAAGGAGAGCATCCTGAACTATAGAAAAGCTCTTAGTGTAGCTAGATCAATCTATCTCTCCACTCTTATAGAAAATAACAAAAATATTTAGATTTTTATTCAAACCATAGCCAAATTAACCAGAAATAAGACTACTGCAAAAATCTCCACAACAGCACCGTGAAAAAAATATTACCCAAGTACCACTCATCAAAACAGTTCTTGACAGTTTTATTGCCTTTTTATGACTTTTTATGACCTTTACAATAACCTTGGGGTGACCTTTAGGATTTTTATGACCTAGAGGATTGATAAAAAAAAAAAGGAGAGGGTGCTTATGCATTAGACATCGTTCCATTTATTTATTTAATTTATTCATTTATTTTATTTTTTCATATATTTATTTTATTTTAATTATTGTAAGGATTTTTTTTTATTTGAAAACAATTTATGCTTAGTGAGGGGATTCATTTCAAGGTGTTTGTGTGTAACTATTAAGACACGGAGATTTATTTATTACCAACTGGAGAACAGTGAAACATTTAATCAGTGTGGTAAAAAACTTGGATCACTTTGAATGACTGGGGCCTGTTGAACATGTTAGTTTTTCAATTTACTTAAAGAGAAGAAGAATAAGCATTACCAGATGGTAAGAGCCCTGAGTCGTTGGCACGGGGTTTGAAGAAGAAAAAGAAATGGTCTTGATACGACTAAAAAGTTGTTGCGAACATGCGAGCGAGTCTAAGAAAAGAATAATATGAGGGACAAAAGCCAGGTCTGCGGGTAAACGGTTTTACCGTGTGAGCTTGTCCGATGTTAAACATGTAGCGTGTTCATCGTGTAGCGCAGTTCTCGTCTGGTGCGGAATACATTGTTTTTTGAACAAAGAATCAAACAGGTTTCCTCTCAGGCGTTGTGATTGCCCGGATCTGCATGTGGCAAAACCTCACCTATGTCTCTTCATTTATTTTTTCAGTGTTCATCTAAATCTGTTGTTTTATCCACATTTTTAAGTAGGACTGTGCCTATTTTGTTTTTAAAAAAGTTCTCTAACACTAGAGCTGAGGTGACTGTGTGTGTAGTTATTAGTAATAATGGAAGAAACAAAAGCTGATCCGTGAATTATCAGTGCACTCAGTGCCATGATAATTTTGTCAGGAATGGCGTGCTTAACTGATCCAACAGATCGGTTAAAAGTCTAGCTGGTTTTACATATGCTTATATATATAATGGCCATGTGTTAAAAACCAGGTACTATACTTTTCTTGAAAAGAATACATTTGTTTTCTATTTGTCATAGCAGCATTGTAATGGCATAGGGGTGTTAGTTAACATCCATTATCAGATTAGGATGTAATAAAAGTTTAACTAGATATTTTTTCATGGGGAGATGAGGCTAATGTTTAATAACATTGTTTAGAAAACGTTTATACCAAGTCTGTGTGTGTGTGCGCGTGTGTGTGTTCGTGTCCATGCATTGGGTTGTATTAATATCTAGGTAGGGAGACATTCACACTGAGATAAGAATACCTTACAGTTACAGGAGTACCTTACAATTTGATGTTTCACTAGACCCTAACATACAAGTTGAGTTAGCTCTCAATGCTAAATGTAAATAACCGGTAATGTGAGTTACACAAAGTATTTTCTTCAAAATCTTAACAAAAACTGATCTGAAGTAAACATGTTCTTGGGTTGTTTTGAAGATTTAGTCTTGTTTTTTTTCTTCTTCTTCTTCTTTTTTCTGTCACTAAACCTTCATGCTTGAAAGTTCGGTCAGCTGTCATTGCTAGGTGTAAATATAATGTCATTTTAGAAAATTCGTACAAAAACATCTGAGGTAAAAGTTGTTGTTCTTTTTTTTCTAGGTTTTGTCTTCCATTACAACATTTCTTCATGTAAGTTAACTTAAAGGAACTTTAGTTACACAAATAATTTTTGTAAAGAATCTAACAACATACTGTGTCTGAGTTAGAAGTTGATATTGTTGAATGATTAGACTTGTTTCCTCTGTCACTAAACCTTCATGTATGAAAGTTTAAGTATAAGTGTAAGTATAATGCAACTATGTGTAAGTATAATGTAATTTTAGATACTTTTCAGAAAACTCTTCTAACACATCTTAGGCAATAGTTTTTGTTCTTGATGGTTTTGTCTTTGATTACATTATTTCTTCACCTATAAAAGTTGAAAGTTTTCTGCACCAGAATTTTAGCTACACAAATACTTTTTTCATAAAAATCAAACAACGTACTGTATCTGAGGAAAAAGGTCCTTTTGCTGATGTCCTTTATGGTTTTGTCTTGTTTTCTTGTGTGTGTATGATATTGTTGAATGATTAGACTTGTTCCCTCTGTCACTAAACCTTCATGTATGAAAGTTTAAGTATAAGTGTAAGTATAATGCAACTATGTGTAAGTATAATGTAATTTTAGATACTTTTCAGAAAACTCTTCTAACACATCCTAGGCAACAGTTGTTCTTTTTGATGTTTTTTGTCTTCCATTACAATATTTTTTCACCTATGAAAGTTGAAAGTTAGTGCATTTTTTAAACAACGTATCTGGGGGAAAAAAAAACTGGTGTTCTTTATGATTTTGTCTTGTTTTCTAGTAGGCGTGTATGCATGTTTGTGAGGATGTAACTGGAGGTTGGATTAAACAAAAATAATGCATAGTGAGGTGATCACGTGACACTCGGCAGACAAAGAGTATACGTACTACAGTACTTGTATTTCAAGACCTCGCTCATTGAACAGGTTAAAATTTATTTACAATTTTGCTCATCATAAAATGATCTGAGCAGATGCTCTGTTTGTGTAACAATATGGCGGCAGCAGGTGTGTGTGACTTTTGCTCTGTAGTAACACTTACAACTTTAGAATCCACACCTCATCATTAGCAGTTTCAGAAAACCAAATCGGAATTGTCGCTCCGTGATAAAGCATTTAAACTTGAAATGTTTAACTCTCTCCCTCTTTCTCTCACACATTCACACATAGATGATCTTACCCCAGTGTCTCCAGTTTACAGTGAGGATTCTCCAGTACAGCAGAGAGACACTTCACTCCTGAGTCTCCTACATTATTAAAGGACAGATTCAGGTGTCTCAGGTGTGAGGGGTTTGATTTTAGAGCTAAAGTCAGAGCAGCACAGCCTTCATCTGACACACCACAATCCCACAACCTGCAGAGACACAATGACACACACTTCAACAACAGATTTGATGGTTAACGCCCACTCTGAAAGTAAACGCCCCTGTGGGTCTACACTGGTAAAAAAAGGCTGTTGTATAACATTTATACCCACTGACCCTCTGTGTAATGTATATCAAAGATGAAAGACATAATTCCTGAGGATAAGTCTATCATAATAAACGATGTGTGTGTGTGGGTGTGTCAAATCAAGTCAACTCAAGTAGGCTTTTATTGTCATTTCAACCATATACAGTTCAGTACACAGTGAAACGAAACAACGTTCCTCCAGGACCATGCTACAGCCATGCAACGACATAAATTAACAATACAACATAAATTTAACAATGCAGATTTTTACATTTTTAAGTTAACTTAAAAAACTATCAATTTCTATACAAAAGAGAGACAACAAAGACAAACAAATGTGCAAATGAAGAGCTACATGACAACACAACAACGTAACACGTTACAGTTAATAAATACCTTTTTAGTGATAAGGTGTGTGTGTGTGTGTGTGTGTGTGAGTGAGAGAGAGAGATATATGAGGCATGTATACAGTAGGGCTTAAATCAAACTTCACTCACGCACACAAACATGAAACACTTGACTACACATATATGGAACAGTCACACATGTATACTACTAAATTCTCAAACAAATGTATATGCAATGCGCGCACACACCTACACGAACATACACAAACTCTACGCGCGCACACCTATATACAGTATATGATACATGATTCTTAGTGTGAATGCAAGTTATTTTAGTGTAAATGGAAACAATCACACAGTGGTGACGTATTCAGAATAATCCAATAGCAGGCTGATTAAACACCACCCACTACCAATCAGGGAAGTTCATTTACACTGAGAGTCATGTATCATGTACTGTATGTGTGTGTGTGCGCGGAAAGTGTGTGTGTTTGTGCGCATCTCATAAGTGTTTGTTTGGGCAGTTCATATACATTTGTTTGAGCACTTAGTAGTTTACATGTATGTGTAACTGATTGCACATGTGTGGAAGTGTTTCATGTTCATGACATGTTTCATGTCATTCCTTTCTAACACACTATTGCATTGGGCGTAGTTCTAAATAAACCACCCTGGAATGCCCCCTTTGATGACGTGCACTTTCCTATCCGTTTAGGACAGACAGCATAAATGGCTGGACAAACACATCCCCATGTTAACTCACTCATGTTATAAGACATTTCCCACCTGTTTTCGAACCTATATTCTACCGAAGAAAAAACATGCGGAATTTTTAATTTTATTTATTATTTTTTTTTGTGCGGCAACCCTTTGATTGTGATGTTGTGAATGTTTAGTTATATAAAAGTTAAATCATAACTAATAGTAAAGGAGAGCTAACCATTAGCTGTTAGCCACTAACCTACCTATCGACCAGAGCTGTAACTCCATATCAGTTTATATCACTAAACAGGTGAAATTAATGATGATATGGTGAAATAACACTCTTATGGTAAAATCCACACACAGCAGATCTATTGCCACTGAAAGCCAGTACAAGCTACAGTTAGCAGTATTAGCCTAGCAGTGGGTCTAAATCAAGCAGACAAGTTTCAAAAACAAATACACAAATACGTTCCTGATACGCAATGTAATTTCCAGTGATCACCATATTGGTAGACAAGAACCTGTCTTACTGAGGAGCAGGTCATCTGACTTTCAGAGAGATGATCTTACTTCAGTGTCTCCAGTTTACAGTGAGGATTCTCCAGTACAGCAGAGAGACACTTCACTCCTGAGTCTCCTAGATTATTAAGGGTCAGATCCAGTTCTCTCAGGTGTGAGGGGTTTGATCTCAGAGCAGGAGTCAGAGCAGCACAGCCTTCATCTGAGACACCACAAACACGCAACCTGCAGAGACACAATGACACACACTTGATCAACAGATTTATATCCTGGGTTAATGTTTACAGTGCTGTTTTTTGTGCATATTCATCACACTTAAATGATTCAGATAATCAAATTTTAATATTAAACAAAGATAAAAAAAATAGAAAATGCAGTTTTTAAATAATTATTTCATTTTTCATATCACACAATGACACACTTCAACATTACATCTTGGTTTAATATTTACTTTAAAGATGGTGTGTCTGTAAAATGATTATATTATTCAGAATGTCATGGGGATTTAATATCACCTGATTATTCTAATTAACAGTTTAATTAATAATGATAATATTGTTATAGTTAGTTTCTAACTTTTTAACTTGGTTTATAACTTAGCAGTTGTAGCTGAACAGAGACCAGTAAATTGACCATGAACTTTAGTGAGTGTGTGTGCATGTGTGAAAGAGAGAATGAGAGAGAGGGAAAGAGAAAGAATCTCAGATGGTTCTCTATTAGACTTATAGTGCACTGCACAGAGACAATAACCCTGAACCTCCACAGCCTTTATTTTTAACACTACAGATTCATATTAGATAAAAATATAGAATGTCTGAATCATGGTAAAAACAGGATCATAAATTAAAATACAGTGGAATCTCAGATTGCGAGTAACACGGTTTGCAAGTGTTTCGCAAGATGAGCAAAGATTTTTAATAAATTTTGACTTAAAAAATGAACAAGTCTTGGTTTACGAGTACCGAGTATCATGCATGCACTTCTTGTTTTGTTTGTTCCTTCTCTGTACTCTTGACAATTTTTACTTTAGGAGCTGTTTTTAGGGCTAAGATGTTTTGTGAATCATTTCTTTCTTTAAGATTTAATGGAAAAAATTTAACGGAAAATTCTAAGAAAATGCCATAATTCTAAGATTTTTCTTAGACTTTCATCACTAGTAGCAACTTTTAGGCTTAAGAAGTTTTGTGAATACGGGCCCAGAACATTAACCTCAGCTAGAGGGAGGATTCTCCAGTACAGCAGAAACACACTTCACTCTTGAGCAGTGTTGGGTGTAACGCGTTACAAATTTACTTTAGTACGTTAGAGTACTTTTATGATCTAACGAGTAATCTAACGCGTTAGGGCCGCCATTTAAGTACTCAGTAATTAAGTTCTTAAAAAAATTAATCCATTATTCAGACAATGTATGTAATCCGTCAGCCAGACAGCAGTCATTCCGTTATTGTGTGTGTGTGTGTGTGTGTGTGTGTGTGTGTGTGTGTGTGTGAGAAAGACGTCCTACAAGCCCCGCCCCCTCTATTATTCCGGCTGTTAGTAGTTAACAGATTATGGGCCAAACTTCACTGAGTGATGATGGTAGAATAATTAATTAATAATATGGTAGGTGTTGACTAAAACAGCATGCATGAGGAAACACAAAGGAATTGTCATTTTCTGCAATGGAAAAGTACTCTGACATATTACTTTTATGAGAAAGTAACGCAGTAATGTAACTTCATACTTTTTAATGACAGTAATTTTGTAACGTAATTCGTTACTTTAAAAAGCAACGTCCCCCAACATTACTCCTGAGTCTCCTCCTCATTTAGTTCTCTCAGGTGTGAGAGGTAATACTTGTTGTTAAGAGGACGTGTCTGTCATGTTGGACAGTCTTCCCTTTCTTCACCAATCCCAAGATATTATTAACACACACCAAAGTATTACTGCTGTTATTGAGATTATCTCCATTAAGGGCACTAGAGCTACAAAAGTATTGCTGTTTTAAGAGAAGTTAAAAGTAATGAGCTAAGTTTTGTAGAATTGATTCCTGTTTTAGTGCAGTATTTTAGTGCATGTGTATCTAACTATTGGTCTGTTTAATTTATTATATTTATTATTATTATTAGTGAGTAATATATTACTTATGCATTCTGTACTCTTACAGAAAAATGTCAGTTACTAAAACACTGTATAAACTATTAACTGCTGCTTTTAGTGAGTTATTGTGACTCAGAGAGATGATCTTACCCCAGTGTCTCCACTTTACAGTCAGGATTCTCCAGTACAGCACAGAGACGCTTCACTCCTGAGTCTGTTAATTTATTATCATACAGGTCCAGTATCTCCACAGTCAGATGCAGTTCTCTCAGATTGGAGGTTCCTGAGTTTAGCACTGAGACCAGAGCTGTAGCACTTCTCTCTTCAATTCTATCACACCTGATACTGAAGGAAATAAAATAAGACATAATGAACTAACACTAGTACAAATGATCAAACCGCTCCTCAAAGCTTTCACTGCACCTTCTCATTTTTATAAACACCAAAAGCACAAACAGCAGTTAGACACAACAGATAAATGCTGTAATAGTAATTCACAGTCAGAGCGGCTCAGAATCAACTTGGTGAGAGTTTCAGCTTCATCATCATCACACACACACACACACACACACACACACACACACTGTATAAACATGGAGCATAAGATTCAGACAGATTGGGAAGTGAGAGTCTGATGGAAAAACAAAATGTTTCATTCAGAGTTAGATTTATCTCAGCAGATAAGACATTTGATTTGTTCTGTAATTAGCGAGTGGTTGAGAGACAAATAATTACATCAAAGAACTACAGCGTGAAATAGAACAAAGTTGTAATGTCAATGCAACATACTTTTTTTTTTTTACTCTGAACTGTCCCTCTGAGAGAACATTCCTATATCAAATGTACACATACAGCTGCCAGGGTTTTTATGGAAAATAAATAAAACTCATTTGTTCTTCATGTCCTCCGTAGTTCGGACAAAAACAGTTGTTCTTGGGTAAAACCAACACCAGATCATTTCATCCTGGAACTCTGTAACTGCTCTAACTCACAATACAGTGACTGGGGTCTGTTGTGTTTGTTGTGGGTGAACAAAATGGCGACTCCTGGGTGGAGGGTCATCAACAAATTATACACTTTTACAATGAAACATCATTAACCCTAGCAAATCTAAAGCACAAATGTACAGAGAAAAAAATATGAACATTTAAATTGGAAAAAGGGAAGCTTGTGTTTTTTCTCATGATTTTGCATGTACACACACTAGTGAGTCATTAGACTGTCCAAAATTATCAAAATATTTTTTTTTCATAAATAGGCCCCTTAAAGCAAATTAAAAGTCCCAATAACACACACAGATTAATGTGGCTTGCCGGCAGCAGTGCACAGATAAGGGGCAACACCCTGACAACCACTCACATCAATTACAATCCTTCTATAAAGATATAATAGCAGGAATGTTTTACTAATAACAATGAAATCAACTAATAAAAGAAAAATAAAAGACAAATGAAAGAAAATTACAATGAAAATTGAACAAAAATTTTACTTTTACAGGCTCTCCTCTGAACTTGGGGGTGTGAACGTGTTAAATATAGAATAACACCAACTTTACTGTCATAATAAATCAATTTCAATAAACTCTCATTATTTCAGGCCCCAAGGCATCAATTCAAGGGTTAAAAAGTGTTTTTCACCTCAACTGATAGAAACTGTCTTCCACACATTTAATATCCGCCCTTCAGTCTTATTCATTTGTTCATGTGATAGTTATTCATTCATTTAACTATTTATTTATTTACATTAACACCACTCTGTATCACCTTAAGCTCAAAACAAAGTACATATTTACTACATTAGAACAGGTTTATACAGATTTACTTACATTGTTTTTCTGGATGCTGCAATCACAGGCATCACCCTCACAAGAACATCTTCTGTTATCTTCTCTGGACTGATGTATTTATTCAGGTCAAATTCCTCCAGTTCCTGTGCTGATGTCAGTAACACAAACACCAGAGCAGACCACTGTGAAGGAGAGAGTTCACTTTGTTTTCCAGATTTCAGGTAGTGTTGGATTTCCTCCACTAGAGAATCATCACCCAGTTCATTCAGACAGTGGAACAGATTGATGGATTTCTCTGCAGTATGTTCATCTTCTTCACTGATCATCATCTTAATATACTGAACTGTTTCCTCTTTGCTCTGGGAGCTACTTCCTGTCTGTGTTAATAAAGTGTGTAAGAGTTTCTGATTGGACTCCAGTGAGAGACCCACAAGAAAGAGAAGGAAAAGATCCAGATGTCCAGTATCACTGTTTAAGGCCTGATTTATAGCACTAATGTGGACATCTGAGATTGTATTAAAGGACCGACTCTGGTGAAGAACATTTCTCTTTTCCCTCATGAACGTCAGGTGCACATACAGAGCTGCAAGATGCTCCTGAATACTCAGATGACCAAAGCAGTACACTTTACTCTGGTGAAGCCCAAACTCCTCTCTGAAGATCTGCGTACACACACCTGAGTACACTGCTGCTTCTCTCACATCAATGCCACACTCTCTCAGGTCTTCCTCATAGAAGATCAGGTTGTGTTTCTCCAGCTGCTGAAAAGCCAGTCTTCCCAGTTTGAGAAGCATTTCTTCATCACTCTCCTGCTTCTCTGAGTACTTTTCTCTTATGATGTTTATCTGAATGATGAGGAAGTGTGTGTACATTTGAGTCAGAGTCTTGGGGATCTCTCCACTCTCTGCTTCACCCAACATTCTCTCTAGAACAGCGGCTGAAATCCAGCAGAAGACTGGGATGTGACACATGATGTAGAGGCTTCTTAATGACTTCAGGTGTGTGATGATGTTATTGGCCAGGCTCTGATCACTGATCCTCTTCCTGAAGTACTCCTCCTTCTGTGGGTCATTGAACCCTCGTACCTCTGTGACTCGATCGACACACTCCGAGGGGATTTGATCAGCTGCTGCAGGTCGGGAGGTGATCCAGATGAGAGCAGAGGGAAGCAGATTCCCTTTGATCAGGTTTATCAGCAGCACAGACACTGATACTGATTCAGTTACATCACACACACTCACTGTGTTCTGGAAATCCAGAGAGAAACGACACTCGTCCAATCCATCAAAAATGAACAGAACCTTTTCCAAACTGGACATTTCTGTTTCTTTTGTTTCCTTAAAACAGACATGAAGGAGCTCCATCAGACTCAGTTTCTGGTCCTTCATCAGATTCAGCTCTCTGAAAGGAAGTGGAAATATGAGGGGGACGTCCTGATTTGTTTTCCCTTCAGCCCAGTCCAGAATGAACTTCTGCACAGAGACTGTTTTTCCGATGCTAGCGATTCCCTTTGTCAGCACAGTTCTGATGGGTTTGTCTTGATCAGATAAGGACTCAAAGATGTCATTGCATTTGATTGGTGTTTCCTCTGTTGCTGTTCTCCTGGACGCTGCCTCGATCTGTCTCACCTCATGTTCTTTATTGACGTCTCCACTGACTCCTTCTGTGTGGATCTCCTGATTTATTATGACTCCATTTAAACATTCAAACTTCTTCCTCAGATTTAATCTGAACTTTTTCTGAAATTTATTCACAGCAGCAGATTCTGGGTCATGTCTGTGACAGGGTGGAAGACATGGTGAGACATGGGGTTTAATTATTAGAGTTTAAATAAGTAGTTTTATGAGCGGATGAACACAGTCACATATTGTTCTTTATGATTTTGTCACTATTTATTAGTTTTATTCTACTGTATGTTTACTGTATTTTAATCTGATCACTTTGTAGTTAATAACAGCAGAGAGGTTTATAACACCCGTGTGTCAGTGTCACAGTCATGTTGTTGTCGATCTTACCCTGTATCTGTGATGATGTTCCTTTCTATTCTGTCTTCTGCCCTCTGTAGATCACTGGGGGGGAAAAAGCTGTTAAAGACAATACAATCTTAACTTTAACTCCAATTTTTCATTCATTCTACATACGTATTATGCTGTACAGGGTACTGAGAGGCCTGGAGCTTATCCCTAACTTTAATACATTTATTTTGTGTAAGTACAGTAACATTTAGAGAATACAGTGTTAAATACAACATGACAAAATTGTAGAACTGGAGGAAAAAACCTCTTGTTTAGTAACATCTTAACATCTTGAATATTGCTTCATTAGACAGAAAATGTGTTTTATTTTAACTTTCATATATACTTTCTTGTCTAATGACAAGAAAGTTAAAAAGTAAAATAAATGTCTCATGGTGGCACGGTGGCTTAGACTTTAGCGCACTGTCGCCTTGCACCTCAAGGGTCTGGGTTTGATTCCGCTTGTGGGTCTGTGTCCATGGAGTTTGCGTGTTCTCCCCATGCTTGGTGAGTTTCCTCCCACAGTCCAAAGACATGCAGATTAGACTAATTGACATTCTCAAGTTTTGTGTGAGTGTGGGTATATGTGTGTGCCCTGAGATGGATTGGCACCGCCTTATCCTAAATCTCCTGGGATAGGCTCCAGGCCCCCCGCAAACCTGTATACAGGATAAAGCGGTATAGACAATGATGAGACAATAAGTATTTCTGTTCTTAAATCATGGAAATATAAAAGCCAAAAGCTCTTACCTGTTATCACATTCCCATAATAAAGAACAGAAGGAAAAGTTGAAGAGAGGAGTTTGAGTGATTCTGAGTGAGTTAGGGTCTCATTAGGAACTCACAAAAATGCTGATGTGGCCCAGTCAGAGTTTGAGTTTAACACACTGTTTTAGTGATATTGCAGTGTTTAATAGAAACTATGATTTATTGTATTATAATATTATTAAGCACTATATCATATCACTCTTATCATATTTTAGTTTAATTTACTGTACTTTATTGAGGGCTAGACAGATGTGTGTCCAAAATACTGCTTGTGTGTGTGTGTGTGTGTGTGTGTGTGTGTGTGTGTGTGTGTGTGTGTGTGTGTGTTTGTGTATGCATGCCTTCCGGAGCTCTAGCACTGTGCCCTTGAGAGGAACAACATCATGTGCAGTGAGTTATGTGCTTATCTCAAGAAGCAGATATGGCAACCAACATTCTTATCTAAAACTGCACACACACACCACACACTTTTTGTCCATTCTTCCTATAAATAATGACATAATCGAGTTGTTTCTTTTAAAGACACACACCTTGTTTCTGTGTCGAATGAACTGATCCTCTCTGGAGAGTAAATACAGTGGAACCTTGGATTACGAGCATAATTCGTTCCAGAAGCAGACTCGTATTACAAAACACTCGTAAACCAAATCAAATTTTCCCATAAGAAATAAGGAAAACTCAAATTATTCGTTCCACAGCCCAAAAACTCCTCCTCCCTCCCCCCACCTCGCTTTTTAAGTTTCACAACAAACACACACACAACGGAAACACTGTTTTAACGGGAAAAAAAGAAATCTGTCTAATGACACTCGTATAAGCGCATACTAACAGAATCACTTCTGTAAATTAAAAAAAAAAATTTAATAAACCAGCACCTTACCTTTGAAAAGAATCGTGACAGAGCTGAGTTTTCTGTGTAAAGAAAGTGTTTCTGTGTGTGTGAAGCCGAGAGAGAGAGTGTGTGTGTGTGTGTGTGTGTGTGTGTGTGTGTGTGTGTGTGTGTGTGTGTGTGTGTGTGTCAAATTACGTGCGCGCACAGGCAAGAGAGTGTGTGTGTGTCGGTGTGTGTTGGTGTCAAATTACGCGCGTGCACACATATGAAATGTTGATTATACCAGTAAGAGACAAGCACTAAGACCCAGGAGAGCAGGGGAGACGATTACCCACAATTCCGCAAAGCAAGAGAGATAAAAAGCATTGGCTCAATTGTGATCACTTGCCGCTCGGTGTCAAAATAAGAGTCGCATGCGTGATATATGCTCGGTTTCCAATTAAAAATCCATTAAAAATCTTTGCTCGGTTTGCGGAACACTCGTAAACCACGTTACTCGCAATCCGAGGTTCCACTGTACTGTAAAAGTTGTTTGTCATTGACTCCTGGTATGTTTATTGGTCAACAAACCTTTCCACAAAAAGTGATTGGATTTGTGGCCATTATAAATAAAAATTAGTGTATTACTCTTAAAATAAAATGATTTGTGTCAACACCGTGTCATTATTATTATGAAGCCTGTATAGGGATGTCTCATATCATGTATTGTCTCTTGTTTACTCTTTGCTCTTTAACTGAATATTTTTAAGGGCATCGTTTCACACTGAACAGAATCTAACATTTTTCTACATTTTTGACGTGAAGTGAAGTTATTCTTTGCATTCTTTGTCACATTCATGCTGTTGGTGTTGATCCTGTATCAGTCATGTTCTTTGTTATTCTTTCGCTTAACTTCTGTTGATTACTGGTAACAAAAAATAGTCACTTTAATTAATCGCTTTATACTACAATCTAAAATTTATCTCTAATTTATTCATATAATTCTGCATAAGGAGTATTAACATTTACAGAACACAATGCTAAATATAACATGACAAAACTATTGTGGAAAAAACAATGCCTCTGTTTAAATTTGAGGTTTTCTGATTATTCCTTTCTGCCTGATTATTTGAGATGGAACAGAAAATAAAGAATTCACAGCAGATCCATAGAGCAGCCATCTGAAAGTAGTGACTGTAAACTGCTGTATATATTTGACTTCCAGTTTCTATCACAGCTTAACTCCCTGTTGTAATGATATTTCAGTGGTTGTTGCATTACAGACAAAAATATGTATATTATTTAAAATAAAATGTTTTGTGTCAGCACTGTTTCATCATTATTGTCATACAGCGACATGTCTCATATTATGGCAAGAGTGTATGGTTTTACTGTATACTTCTTTCTTTCTTTCTTTCTTTCTTTCTTTAATATTAAGGACATAATTTCTCTATGAACAGAATACTACATACTGTATATTAGATGTGAATGTCTAGTAAATAATACACTAGGACATAGTAACTTACGGCTTGTGTGACGACGGGGTCTCATTCTCCATGTCCAGATCATTTTTGAATATTAGTATATGTAGAGAGAAATCATCGACACATTGCTGAGTTCTGTAGATGCTGATCTCTTCTGCTGGAATAAATTACACTCCTAAAAACACATAAACAAACATCAGGGGGAAAAAACCCACATAGTTAAATAAGAAAACTGTTTCTGCTTTGGTCAAACATGTGTCATGTGTTTACAGTATTGAGGGATTGTACCTATGAAGCAGAAGGATTCACAGTAGGAACGGTTAGTAAAGAATAAGTAGTGATGTCATAACTACATGTGCAAAGACATCAGGCAGCAGGAGCAGACACATGCTCTGGGAAACTTTTGAGACCTACATTAACTTGTTAAAATTAATAAAGTATTGGACCTTTGATACCTCCATGTAGTGTGTGTGTCCTTGTGTGTGTGTCCTTGTGTGTGTGTGTGTGTGTGTGTGTGTGTGTGTGTGTGTGTGTGTGTGTGTGTGAAGACATATAACATATGTATGCATGTTTCATTGTAAACATTGTAAAACACAATGGAATATAAGGGATAAATATAATGGAACACACACAGACATTAGACAGAGATAAAAACGGTAATATATTGCTATATAACACAATTATTTACATAATTACTTATCGATTGTGCAATTATTTATTACACAAAGCCAAGAAGCTGACCCCTGAGCCACCAATATTACAGCTCAGTTAATGCACTATGCTCTAACTCATGACTCCATCCACGCACATAGTTCACCATCTTATCCACTAGGGGACATTAAACTAGGAAGTAGTTAATTTAGATAGAATTTTGGATTTGCTTTAGTTTTAGCAGTCTGGACGTTTTAGAAGAAATTATCCGTGAATGTCACCAAGATATTTACTTTGAAAAGAAAATCCTCCCAAAAATCTTAATATGTGATTTCTGTTTAACGATACAAAACTGCAATGGTACAAACTGCGTGCGGCCTTTCCTGGACTTCCATTAAAGACTGCGGTAAAGTTTGTTTACCGTTCTATGCAAACAAGCTAGGCAGCTAGGGCTCAGGGGAGTGCGGGGCTTAGTAGTTAGGGGGTCAGGCTTAGAGCTTGAGGTGTTTAAAGTTAGGGGTTGGAGGGGGTTATGTTTAGGTGTTAGGAGGTTATAGGTTAAGGTTATGTTTAGGCTCGATTAAAATCCATTTCCTCGTGGCAGAATCAGTTTCCGAAGTCCGGAAGGTCCCAGTGGGCCGGGGATGGTTTCACATGGTCAGGGGTAATCCCCAAAATGTGGTTACAAGATTCGGTATGGCTAGCCCCGAGGCTAACTAACCAAGGAGCCGCCACATCAGTGGGCTCCGGTGACCCCCAAGTTTCTCTTTGGAATATATACAAAAATGTAAAAAGAGGGGTTTAACTGGGGGAAAAGCTCTTGTGACATGCTGCTAGAATAGAGAGAGACATATGACAAAAGGAATTATGGATTAAAGTGCAATGGTTTTGTTGTTTATTTGATTGCTGTTCCATAAAATTCCAGTAAATGAATATAACCCCAAATAGAGGTTTAACTGTGAAAGCTCATGTTACAGTATGTACTGCTGGGAGAGAGAGAGGCGTATCACAAGAGGAATTATGGGGGGAAAGTGCAACGGATTTGTTGTTTATTTGATTATTGTGAAAATAATTGATCTTACATATACTTCACCCGTAGTAGATGTCCCTTAATCAATGACTGCACTTGCTGTTTTCTACGTTTTCACAGAGTGCATGTCATTTTCACACGGTCCCTAAGCCGCACACAGCTCCGCTGTTAACGCCTCTCAGAATTAATATTTCTGTTTATATTGACTTCAAACATGTCGGAATGTGACAGTTACTACTAGAAGTACATTTAAGGCAAATAGGTGAACATATCACAAGACCCAATATTCGTTCGTGTTGTATGTAAAGGGGCAGCAAAAGCTGAATATCAAACGAACATCGAACAGCAAACAAACTTTACCGCAGTCCGTTAAAGTCAGATCTTAAACTACATCATGTTTTTATTGCAGATCATTAAATCTAAATTCCCACAAACACTCTGAGTGTTTAATTATTAATAAATGGAGAAGATAAACTCGAGTATATAACACACACACACACACACACACACACTCACAGGATCACAACAGTTCAGTACCGCTAACAAGACGCAGTTTTTCTGCTGAAAATAAAACCGCATTTTATATTAAATATAAACTCATTGTTCCGATATAAAGTCGTTTCTGATATACAAATCACTCACTTTTACTCAACAGTCCTTGTGACATTAATATCACAGTTTCTGCCGCGTGTTGAAAGATTGTTTTTTTTTTTCAAGCAACGACAAAATGTCGAATCTCCGAGAGAATCACTTTCACTTTGTCCGAGTCATGTGTCGTTCAGGGACTCTTTGAGTCGACTCATTTGGATGAACAGCTGTTTACAATGTTTACTTGTTGAGGAAGTTCTTGACGTTTTGTTGTTATGAAGTTACATTACAAGTCCACTTTAATAACCAGTAAATAGAATTAAAGTTATCTCATTAATAATAATCTAAAATAAATAAATGTAAAGTACAGACCAAAAGTTTGGACACCCCTTCTCATTCAGCGAGTTTTCTTTCTTGTGTTCTTTCTTGTGTTCTTTAGCCCAAACGCGTCTCTTCTGCTTGTTGCCTGTCCTTAGCAGTGGTTTCCTAGCAGATCTTCTACCATGAAGGCCTGATTCACACAGTCTCCTCTTAACAGTTGTTCTAGAGACGTGTCTGCTGCTAGAACTCTGTGTCCCCATTGACCTGCTCTCTGATCTGAGCTGCTGTTAACCTGCGATTTCTGAGGCTGGTGACTCGGATGAACTTATCCTCCGCAGCAGAGGCGACTCTCGGTCTTCCTTTCCTGGGCCGGTCCGCATGTCAGCCAGTTTCTTTGTAGCGCTTGATGCTTTTTGTGACTGCACTTGGGGACACTTTCAAAGTTTTCCCAATTTTTCCGACTGAATGACCTTCATTTCTTAAAGTAATGATGCCACTCGTTTTTCTTTACTTAGCTGCTTTTTTCTTGCCATAATACA
>JAAGKR010004183.1:0-14842 GCA_011419295.1 Clarias macrocephalus
CACTGGGTATGGCCTGAGTAACTGGCCAATATAAAACTCTGTGAGAAGCCTCTGTTTCATTTTTCACGCAAGATTCTTCGACATGGCACTTTTATTACGTGGGACAGACCTGAAGAGCAAAATATTACCTGAAAGTAAAAAAAAAAAAAGAAAAAAAAAACCTGTATAAATAAAAAGGGGATGAATTTGAAAGCTGAAAAAAAAGGGAAAAAAAAAGACTTTTGGAATAGTTTTTGCTTATGCACTTCAAATTTCAATCCAAAGACTGACCTCACACATACACACACAGTGCTTCATGTTTATCCTCCACACTTCCCACTGAAAGCTTTAAACACGGAGGAGCCTGAGGAGCGACGATAGGTTTGTGAAATGCAGAAAGCAGCCACACGCAGGAGGACAACTGAGAAAGGATTGCACAGAGAGGAGCTCGGGGGGCGCTCAAGGTTGCACAGGCTTGGTTTCACTTTCTGTCAGCAAAGTTAAGCACTGTCATCCGCCGCCTCGGGGCAAACACACAGCAGTTAGAGAAGCTTACATTTCCGTGAACTTCTGGGGCGTCACGAGAATATGTGAATTGTTGAATTGTCATATCTCTTTCAATTTTAATAGACAGTGACTCTTAATAGATTCAAAACAGTGTGTGTGTGTGTGTGTGTGTGTGTGTGTGTGTGTGTGTGTGTGTGTGTGTGTGTGTGTGTGTGTGTGTGAGATGTGTTTCAATGGATTTCATTAGTCAGAGGTTTTATGATGTGCATTTATTATGTGCATTGGCATCTTTATGGTTCTTTAAAAAAAAAACATTGAAACACAATCTATCTGACTTCACCTTATTTATTTGATTGATTAATTGATCGATTGATTGGCTGAAATGTGTAAATGTGTATACTGTATATGTATATATGTGGACCTAGCTTGTTGGACTTGAATCGAATATTACATTCCAAATTACTTTTCCTCAACAGATCATGTATTACGGATCTGTAACGTGGAACAACTACAGAAGCACTTCTTCATTAATCAATCAATTCATTTCTTTATTCATGCATTCATCTTCAGTAACCACATTATCTGGCACAGGGTCGCGTTGGATCCTATCCAAGGAGCAACAGAGAAGCACTCGATATTTAATATGTTTTTAATAAAGCAGAAGCTGAGGTTTTTCATAATGCTGTTTTCATAAAGCTAAACTAAAATGTATAATTTTGTTGTTGAGATCTCATTGGGAATTGAAATTTCACAATGGGAATAACTGAAAACCCAAACGCAATCTATGCTGAATTAAAGGCAACCTACAGACTACAACAGATGGTAGGAGACAGCGAGAGGCACGGTATGAGCGGTGTGTAACACAGTACGTGCTTACTTGTGCACCAAGGGCCAGAACTGGTCTGGCAGTAGAGGGCGCTCTTTCTTTTTGTCTAACTTGACATGAAGACATTACAGCCTGATGATGTCCAGTGCACGTTAACATCAAGCGAACCTAAGCAGCGCTGTACAATGAACTAAACTCAAACCATCACTCCATTCATACAGTGTGTGTCTAATTATTTTTAAATTGAACGCATTGAGAAACATTTGCATTGCTTTAAGTGGAACTGTTTCTGATTAAATCGCCTTTTTATGGGAATAAAGGATATGGTGCTACGGGACGGATCTTCACCCACTTAACCGTTAACCTTTGCGTTCATCCTGATTGTCTTCTTCCTCTGTGAAATGCTGTGCACTATCGATGAACCGCGGTGCAATAATAGCAGCCGGCTCCGTGTTCCTAAAGTTTGTTACTGAAGTTCCCTGTAGTACTGACTCTTACACAGCCACCGGATGACCCAGAGAGGGGAAATCAGAACACTTTTATTTGCGTTCTTGTGCCATATTCTCTCTCCTCAGCCCTGGAGGGGGAAAGAGAAATGAAATGAAAAGGGCTTCACCTTCATCTTTCGCCTCTACCCTCTCAATTAGATGTGGCTCCCAGTGGCTTGCGGGAGGATTTGTTTAGAGAAAGAAACGACGTGGAAAAAAAAAAGTGTCTCTAGCATCAGAGTGGAACCTGATATCAGATGTGACACCTGACTGAAGTTTTCCACCTTACATTCTAGAGCCAAAAGCCATTTTTATGCAATTTTCGGGCAGATGAATAGGTAGCAGCACAAGTTATGACACCGTGGACACGGTGATTAATGAAGGCGCATGCGGTTTGTTTTACTTTCACTGATAAATCTGGCATAGTCGCGCCATCACCAGAGTCTCCACTTTACGCCCCTGCATCCACTATGCCTTCTTTTTGTAGCCATCCGTTCATATGGAGTAACGACAGTACATGAGTTCGCGTGCATGGTTTTTTTTTATTTTTTTTTTTTTATTGGTGAATGTCGATATGAGCTACCCATGTATATCTCTGGAGCGCTAACAGAATAATACCGTAGTAATTAATAGTCATTTGATGACCAATTATTACTCTAACCAACCCAATTACTGTAGTGTGACTTCAGACTCCTGGAAGAGATGAATCATTGCAGGGAAATTTCATTTACAATGGGGACTGTAGTCAGGATATCTGCAAGCCGTTCTTCTCTGCTCTGCACACAGGGTTGCCTGAGCATGCACGCTGCACACTACACTGCTTAATTGAATTCTCATCGTGGGACCCCAGTAGGAATAGAGAATTGTTTTATGTTCAGCAAAGATATTGCTTTATGATCATGCAACTGTAATTTTAAGGCAATTTTATATAAAGATTCAAATGCCACGATGCCAAGACTGCTAATGACTTCCGTGCCTCAGCTCCGTACACCGAGGCCGATAATTTAATATGATTTAAATTGCACGCATTGAAAAATCAAGCTTCGTCCTGCAAATATTAGAATAATAATTATCCTTGAGGAATAACCAGCCGTAATTTATCCTTCCCTCTTTTCCTACTGTATCTTTCAGACTCCCAGGCCATTGAACATCATCAAGCAGAACAACGGTGAGCAGATCATCCGTCGGCGCACACGGAAACGCCTGAACCCTGACAGCGTGGCATCAGAGCAGGCAAGCTCCAAGCAGCAGCGTGTCGGCACTGAGGATCGGCTCAACGGCAGCCCGTTGGAGCGCAGGTCTGACGAGCCTGGAGCTGAGCCCCACGCCCAGCCGGGCAAGGGCCAGCCGAGCCCACGCTCCACCCACGCCTTCCTACTTAGTCAGACGCTGGAGATCCACAAGCGCATGCCACCTCTACATGCTCACAAGAGCCCTGGTGACAGCACAGGGCCAGAGGGCAACGGGCCAAGTATGGGCACGCAGGCCACTTCTGAAAGGGGCAGTCCCATAGAGAAGTACCTACGTCCATCAAAGCAGGCCAGCTACTCACCACCGGGCAGCCCCATTGAAAAGTACCAGTACCCTGTCTTCAGCCTACCGATTGTCCACAGCGAGCTCCAGAACGAGGCCGACTGGCTTCGCTTTTGGACCAAATACAAGATGGCCGTGCCAGGAAACCCAGGCCATTACCTTGGCCTACCCAACCCGTGCCAAAGCTTTGTGCCTTACCCCACCTTCAGTCTGCCCCCTCACTTCCCACCACCTCCGCCTTCTGGACCCGAGAGCGACACGCCTCTTGACCTGGCCATCAAGCATCATTCCAAACCCAGTTCCCTGCCCAACGGTGCCACCATGCCCAAGGAGAAGGTCCCGATGGAAAAACGGGCATCTCCATTAGCAAACAGAGACAGTGAGGCCAAAGAGGACGATGGCGCTGTCCAACAGCCCATCAAAGCAGAAAGGATTGATCAGGGCACCCAGGACGAGCTGTGCAGCAAATGTGCTCACTGTGGCATCGTGTTTCTAGACGAAGTTATGTATGCCCTACATATGAGCTGCCATGGCGATGGCGGACCCTTCCAGTGCAGCATCTGCCTACATGCCTGCGCTGATAAGTATGACTTCACCACCCATATCCAACGAGGGCTTCACCGCCCTGCCCCTGACCCAGATGCTAAGGTCGTGGATGAATGAAGCACATTTAGAGCATTATGGAAGGAAGCTAATAAGAGACTCAACAGGAGAAAAAAAACATTGTACGCTTAAATGCGTATAAATTCTTTTTTTTTTTTTTTTTTTATAAAAATGTGCCAAGATGCCTCCTGGCACCTCAGCAACCAATTTAAGGGCCATCGATAGACAGCATTTCTATTCAGACTCATGGTGACAGACTCTTGGCTGTTTTTTTTTTTTTTTCTCCCTTTTTTTAAATTTTTTTTAAGAAATGCCTTTAAGGAAAATGGTACAAGTAGATTATGAATTTAGATTTTTTTTTTTTTTCATTTTTATTTCTTTTAACCCAGACTCTTCATTTTGACAAAACAGTTCAGTAAGCTGGGTACAACTACTCAAACTGAATTCTGTTTATTGTATCAGGGCTGTTCCCAGCCTCCTGGAAAGTTCTCTCACCTGGTTTTGAACAAAGTGGGGATGTGGGACTCTGTGGCAAAAAAAAAACAAAAAAAACAATGTGCTAACATGCCAGTCCTTTGTCACTATGGCAACACCATAAGTGAGTTTCATCCTCAAAACAAACATCCTCAGGGAATGTATATGATTGAAATGAATGATACATTAGTTTAGGCCTTTCTCTTTCTCTGGTTAACAATATACTAAATATCTTACGGTTTAATGTTGCTTTTCATAATGTATATTTTCCCTGCTCGAGAAGTAGTCTTGGATTTACTGTTGTTACATAATTCCATCGAGACATGTTAGCTGCTGCCTTGGTTGCTGAGATTGTAACCTGTCACTCCAGAAATTTGGGAAGGAATTAAAAAAAAAAAAAAAACAAACAAACAAAAAAAAAGATATTTTTTCTAAGATGATAATAGGAATAATCATATTACCAGTGCCTAATAAAGTATTTTCTACCTGATATGTTGATATGCAACATTGAACTTGCATCTGAATAAGGGCCTTGAGCTTGGCTCTGAAAAAGTTTACATTTGCAAATGTAGCAAACAAGGTAATGAAGCAAACACCTGCTATTTTTTTTTCTTTATTCTTTCACATAAAATGGAAAGACACGATCATCCATACTTTTTTTTTTTTTTGTTTTCATATTTTAACTTTTTTTTTTTTTTTTTTAAAGGTGGACATTAAGCAAAAGTTTATGTTTAGCCACCAAAGGCACTATCCATTCCAAGCGTAGTCCTTTATGACTTTGTTCATCCATCTTATTTGTGTTTTTATGCTTTATAGCTAAGTAGCTTGTTCTAATGGACTTGCATCTCCTTGTATTTGTCTATCGGCATTGAACAAGGGAAGCTAATAAAACTCATAAGGCTTTTTGTGCTAATTTTGGTGTCTTAAAGCTTTGGAGGAAAAGCACCTCACCCCTTTACCGTCCTCCTACTCCACAACCTCTCTGTTCTTTTTTTTTTTTTTTTTTTTTTTTTTAACCAGCATGTATTTGATTATAATCCATTTCTATTTGGAGAGTCAGCGTTTGGAGCGTCAGCGTTGTGTTCTGATGGTTCATAGGAAACAGACATGAAACCCGTCGTTAATGTTTAGTAACTGCAGGTGTTTTCGGTGCCTTCTGATGAACCTTTTCTTAGAGAGGTGTAACACTGATCTGCTGTTTGTTTTGTTTAGTTTTTTTTTTTTCTTCAAAGCTACACTTTAAATCATAACTCCCTTCACGAATCCGCATCACTCCTCCTATGGAACAAATAACTGAGAACTGTGGCTTATTATTAAACCGTTTGCCCTAAAAAATCTTATGCATTTGAAAATAAATCTCCAGTACCAAAACACGATCATATTATATAAGCTCAACAACTTTAATTTATTAGGAGAGCACGCATTTTACTTTTCCACTTGTTAATGGAGTTCATTTTTACACTCTTTTGTTTGGTGTGACACAGGTCATGACGTCAGCCCTCGTGTGCGTGCTCTGTTCTGTTTCACTGTACGTTTCTCATACCCGTAGTCCCTTTTATCAGCCACGGACTCGGCAAGCTGGGTCTCGTCTGGCTGCACACGGACATTATTTATATGAAATGGGGATGTGAAAGAGAGATGGAGAAAGGGAGAGATGCCCTGGATGTCTTGAGGACGTCTCTACATTTCACAGATCCTTACATATATAGCCTTACGATGCTGCTTAACTGCAAACGCCTCTTGGAATTTATAAATAAAAAAAAATGTCGCTTTTTGTTGGAGCATTTATACAGTTGGGTATTACAAAGATCTTTTTTTTTCTGCAAAACTTTCAATTTGTAATGTTAATGCTTGCACTTCAGTTATACTTTTTTTTTTTTTTTTGGGCCAAGGAAGAAATGTGTTTTTATTAGCATGCTATTACTATGAACAGGTACTGCATTGTAATAAGCAAACAAGATTGTGCCTTTTTTTTTTTTTTTTTTTTTTGAAGGCCTTGTATAAGGCTTTACCAACATTGAAACACAAAGGAGTATTTGTTTATGCCTGGAAGCCTGTTTGGCCCTCGTCAAGGCAGAAGGCAAGACTATGTAAATGTTTTAACTGTTATTTTTAGAACATTATTGTTTTTACACTTTTGCTGCATTTAAAGTGCATAGATGATGGTCTAGAATTTCTTTTTGTTTTTTTTCTTCAACTGCCACCTTAACATTTTTTGTGTTGTAGGTTTTACATGCAAAAAGATTCAAAAAAGATGGCAAAGATGTCTGTTACATCTAAACTTGAATAATGATGCTGATAATAATAATGATGATAATAATAATAATAATAATAATGAGAATAATAATAATTAATAAAGTAATAACGAAAGATTTTGGCAAATTGTGCATTTTTTCCCCCTTTTTTGCATGTCTGTGTCATTTTTAATACACTTTCAAATTAACACTTTGCACATTGGTACAGCAGGTACTGTTGCCGCCTCACAGTTCCATGGAGTTCCAGCTCGTGTCTAGGTTTGCTTTTTTCATCTTGGTATTTTTTTTCACAAAACCGAAGCTTTAACCATTAAAACAGTATTGATCAAAGAAGGTTTTTAAAAAAAAAATGATGCTTTAGACATGAAAATGTATTTGGGTTTTTAGATATTTCACTTCAGAACCAAAAATATCATTACTTTTGAAATGCAGAAATATTAGCACTACCAGAATATTGGAATGAAAAACGCACATCAAATACTCATTATTTTCATTTTTCTCATAGGAAAAATAACAACCATAAAAACATTATTCATTTGCTTGTGATCATGTAATCCATGTTTTTGTTTGTTTGTTTATTTGTTTGTTTTTCTTCGCTTAGTTATGTTTAGTTGGCAAAAATGGGAAAAATAATAGAATTCATTATGTAGCTTAGGTTGTGCTGAAAGATATATTGCCAGATTCTCACACCATATACAGCTCTGGAAAAAAAATGAGAGCACTGTAATTTAGTCCAGGAAACTTCTGGAATGTCATCAAGAGGAAGATGGATGGTCATAAACCATCAAGCAAAGCTGAGCTGTTTGCTTTTTTGCAAAAAGAGTGGTATAAAGTTACCCAACAGCGATGTGAAAAACTGGTGGAGAAACAAAACACATGAAAGCTGTAACTGCAAATCGGGGTTATTATTCCACCAAATACTGATTTCCTAATATTATTTAGCCAAAGCATTAACACAATTTGTTGACAAATTATGTGCATTTTGATTGATTTCAGTTTTTAAAGCTCTACAAATACTGCATGATCTTGGGTTATTTTGATGTGCTGTGATGTCATTTCCTTTAAATATACGCTCTAAATAACAATACAGTGGAACCTTGGATTACGAGCATAATTTGTTCCGGAAGCTGGCTCATATTCCAACACTTGTAAACCAAATCAACTTTTCCCATAAGAAATCATGAAAACTCAAATTATTCGTTCCACAGCCCCAAAAAACAAATACATAAAAATAATTAATACAATATATAAAGTAAAAATAAAACAAATCACCCTGCACTTTACCTTTAAAAAAAACAAAACATAAATCCTGATAGATAAGTGTTTCCGTTTGTGCAGGCGTATTTGTGTGTGGAATTAGCCACTCGCCTTGTCTTACACAGTAAAACTCCTCCTCCCTCGCACCACCTTGCTTTTTAAGTTTCACAACAAATGCACACAACGGAAACACTGTTTTAACAGGGGTAAAAATAAATCTCTTTTGATGACACTCGCGTGAGCGCATACTAACGGAATCACTGCTGTAAAGTAAAAAAATAAAAAATAACAAATGAACCAGCACTTTACCTTTGAAAAGAATCACGACAGAGCAGAGTTGTCTGTGTAAAGCAGAGTGTGTGTGTCTGTATGTGTGTGAAGCCGGGGAGCGGGGTATAAAGGCGAGAGTGTGTGTGCATGTGTCTGTGTCAAATTACATGCGCGCGCACACATAGGAGACACGCTGAAACAGAGAGGGAGATGTTGATTATACCAGTAAGAGATGAGCACTAAGACCCAGCAGGGGAGACGATTATCCACAATTCCGCAGCGCAAGAGAGAGAAAAATCATTGGCTCAGTTGTGATCAGGTGACACTCTGTGTCAACATAAGAGCGCATGCGTGATATATGATACTCAGCACTCGTAAACCAAGACTTGCTCGTTTTTCAAGTCACAATTTATTAAAAATCTTTGTTCGTCTTGCGGCACACTCATAAACCGCGTTACTCGCAAACCGAGGTTCCACTGTAATTATATTTTGAATATCACAAAAAAAGAGAAATTAAACAAAACTGTTCATCTTACCAATACATGCATCTGTAAGGGGGAAAAAAAACATAAACTCTTTATTTTGCAGTGGTCTCGTTTTTTTTTTTCCAGAGCTGTACGCTGATCTGCCATAACATTATGACCACCTACCTAATATTGAGTAGATTCCCCAAAACAGTGATTCACTGTGTGTTCTGCCACCTTTCTATTGGAACCATCTGGAACCTTTTTTTCAATCTGAGCTACAGTAGCTCTTCTGGTGGATCAGATTACACAGGCCTGCCTTCACTCCGCATGTGCATCAGTGAAACTGTTGCTGGTTCACCGGTTTTCATTCTTTGGATTTCTTTTGATATGTCCTGGCCACTGCAAACTGGGAATTGCTGTTTTGGAGTTGCTTTGACCTTATAATTTGACCTTATATCCTTTGCTCTTGACTCATAATTTGGCTCATGTCAAAGTCATCACAAATCCCTGTTTGTCTATTTTTTCAGCATCCAACTTCTATCGTCACAGGAAAAAAACATTTGTTTTCATTTCTTACATTCAATCTACATAATTTAATGTAATTTAATATGAAGAAATTATGGATGGCTAAAAGACTTTTACACAGTCCTGTATATGTGGTGGCCTACTAGTTCTTGTTTTTTGCGTGTACAGTATATCAACAAGAAATAAAGTTATGGATCTGGACTGGTTGTGCCCAAAAGTGAAAAGAGTTTTACTATATATATAATAATAGTTTTATAATAATAGTTTTACTGGGACACAGTCAATTTCAAATTTAGATTTTATATATCATAAGATTACATCTACATGATATCTATCTTTATCTTCATACAAATCTTTTAATAGGCTACAAACTAAGATGATTTAGAAATGCAGTCATTCCATGTTCAATAATATTAATTATTGTAAATAATACTATTATTATTATTATTACACATTAACAGCTCTAATGTCTCTATTTACTGTATCTGAGCTGGAACAATCTGTAATTTTCAATTAAAGAATCTGTCATTTTCTCAGGCTTTCACACCTCTTCCTGCCCTGTCTACAAACTTAAATGATAACGGTGACTGTTTTCCCTCGCCCTTGTGAGTTATCTGAGAATTTTGTCTTTCCTGACACACGATGCTGCAGTCAAAAAGGCCAAACTGGAATAAATAGTGACCGCTCTGTTGACTCTGCTGTTTCGGCACCAGTAGATTCAATTGCAAACCAGTCTTCTGAGATAAAATCCAGGATGAATGCTTTCCAGACCTAGCACAACCTTTTTTGAAAGGACTCGGTTAGGATGCCAAAAATTGAGAATTTAACGGTTGTCTTCTTTGCACACAAGATAGTTTGCTCACTTTCACTTTGGGAAGTGTGCAGTCTAGCGGCCTGGCAATGAAAGAGCTTTCCTTATTTCATCAATGGCAAGGGACATCAATAAAGACTGAGAAGCTTTAACAAGAATGTCTTTAAAAGCGTTTGATGGGTGTTTCTTTTGTTCTGTGAGCTTAACGACTATATTCTTGCACTTCATACACTATGATTATATTATACTTTAACTATTCAGGTTTGCCAATTTTTATGAAAATTGTGACCACAATTTTGTGCATAATTATTGCATAGGGAAATTGAAGAAGTTCATATGGTACTGTCCATCCATGCATCAAGGAATCCAACAGGGTACCGCTGAGGCCAGTGGTGACCGTTGTATTTATTCCCATTTTTACAACCGTGGTATTCACACGTGCATTCACACACTACGGGCAATTTCAGAATGCCAGTTAGCCTAATCCGCATTTCTTAGGACTGTGGGAGGAAACGGGAGTACCCGGAGAAAACCCACCAAGCACGGGAAGAACCTGCAAACTCCATGCGAGGTGGGAATCCAACCTGGACCCTGGAGGTGCAAGGTGACCATGCTAACTACTACACCACAGTGCTGCCGATGATCCTGTAAATATGTTAATAACTACTGATTTTTAAGAAAACATGACCTGTTCAATAATAATATTACAAATTGCCACTTTCTACTTGTACCACAGTGCCGAGTGTTACAAATACCGCTTAAATGTTTTGTTGCAACTCTACTGCGTGTGCCTTCGCTTTGGTTCTTTCTCCTCCCATGTCTTGCCATTAACGTCTTTTCCAGTGTTCTGTGTTATTCCCTTAATTAGTTTGCATTTATATACCTTGTTGATTTTCAGTCTCATTATGAAGTTATATTGTACATTGTGTGAGTGATTTAGAGCTTGACATAAGCCAATAATACATAATCAATGTCCCCGAGTACCCCTGTTATGCCGCCAGGACTGATGTTCATATGTCTGGAGCAAATTGTTGGCCCAAGGCATACTGTAGTTATGTTTTCAGGTCCTTCCTGCCAATTTGTCCTGCACAACATCTTAGACACCACAGGACTAATGCTTGTACTGTAATTCAGCCGCTGTGGAGGCTTACAGAACCTCTTGAGAGAGAAAATTGGGTTCAAGCTATTTATCATTCATATATCATCATTCATGAACTCACGAATCATATTTTTAAGCGTTTAAAACAGTCCATCAGCTGTATGCCAGTAGTAAGTGTTGACCCAAATGGGCTTAATCACCAAAAAGTCATACATTTGGCAAAGTGTGAGTGACAAACACAGTACTGTAAATAGTCAGTCAGAAGCTTTTTTTTTTTCCATTTACAAGACAGAAATAGTTAAAAGGCATCTGCATGCTGGTAAAGTTTCCATGCTTGTTTCCATGTATTGTCTTTTAAAACAAACACAAAGCAATGTGTCGTAATGGCCAAAGGTGGTCCTTAAACATTTTTGCAATGATTACAAATTGGCATAATGGCACTTTTGGGATGGGCAAAGGTTTCACCAGCTGAACTTTTAGAACACCTGGCTAGTAGGGCCAGACATGAGAGGGTTTACTGTTTAGTTCTGTTCTAAATGCATTAGCCTTTTGGAAAACCACTTACCTGAGACATTTTGGAACCAGCTACTGGGTGCTTTTTTTCATCTATTCTTAACAATAATAATAATAATAATAATAATAATTTTAAAAAAAGTTTTATCTCACAACTGCTTCAAAGTGAAACAAAGGTTGGACAGCCCTCACCGAGCGTCATGGTCTCTATCTGCTGATGTTGCTATTCTGGCATTTTTTCTGGCAACGGACTGGATTATCCCTTTTTTTTAAATATCAGTGTTCCAGTTGATTTTCTACCTGGAGCTGCTGTGCCGACAGCTGGGTTTCTTGCGATTATAGAAGGAGCAGTTGAAAACCCACTGTGACTCAGGCCACACTCCCACTCCCGTGACAAGCTCAAAGAGCTCAGTTTACACATCTGGTTCATCCTCGGGTGTCATCTTGGCAAGAGTGATAAAGTCTGCAAGTGCGACTGGAGTGGCTTGCGTTCAGGTGGACATGCTGAAGTGCTGGGCTTGCTCTGTGTTCGGTATGAGGATGGCCTGCTGTACCTGACCCTGGTGTAAGTAAGGGAGGAACTTGATGATTCCCTTTGATCTGAAACATGATCCGGTGACAACATAATTTCCCACTCTGCTAATATAATTAATCAAAACAGTATTCATTTTTTTTTATTTCAATTTCATGAGGGAACCACATGACCTGTCACCCTGTGATGTCCCATACGTCCTTGCTCTGTAGAGTGTGTGCTCAGAGAACAAAACAGTTTCTGATGTTGAAAGTCTGGGTGCCACATTTGAGGTGGATTGTGAATATTGCCAAAGCCAGAGGACATTTTGTGAATATCAAATGTCCAAAACTGATGTTATGTGGAGTTATGGTTTATGTTTTAAAATATAGTTACTTATTATCTCATACTGTATGTACACAGAAACCATATTGACTATAAAAAAGACTAAAATGTCTTTACTTAAGTATCACTCCAATTTAAGAATGTGTTACTGTGTGGCAAAACTTCAAACAAGTTCCCAAAAGCAAAGCACAGTTAGCAGGGTTATAGACCTCTTTATGTAGATTGACTGTACTAGATGGTCCAAAATTATCTTTACAGAAAGCCTGGGCATAATTTAAAGCAGAATGTAAAGGTTTTATGTGCACGGCAAGGACACACTCCTGGTCACTGATAAGCAGAAATAACTTTTAAGAAGTCCTCACTTTGTAATTTCTTTGTCAGCTCATTAAAATATTCTTATCTCTGGTTTTGTAATAATACATAATGAGACATAATGAACATTTTCAGACTGAGGTCTTTATCATAACTACTCTGAGACATGTTTTATTTTCACTTATTATCTAAGCTTTGCATGGTTCCATGCTTGACCTTTTGTATCACTCACTGGTACATACAGTACACTGATCAGCCATGACTTCAAAACCATTAACATTAAAACCAACTTGGCTTTACAATCCTCATTTTGATAGAAGCCTAAAAACACATCTTAATCAGGGGTGCCAATAATAATGACCAGCACTGTGGTCGTGGCCAAAAATTTTGAGAACGACACAAATATTAGTTTTCACAAAGTTTGCTGCTAAACTGCTTTTAGATCTTTGTTTCAGTTGTTTCTGTGATGCACTGAAATATAATTACAAGCACTTCATATGTTTCAAAGGCTTTTATCGACAATTACATGACATTTATGCAAAGAGTCAGTATTTGCAGTGTTGGCCCTTCTTTTTCAGGACCTCTGCAATTCGACTGGGCTGCTCTCAATCAACTTCTGGGCCAAATCCTGACTGATAGCAACCCATTCTTTCATAATCACTTCTTGGAGTTTGTCAGAATTAGTGGGTTTTTGTTTGTCCACCCGCCTCTTGAGGATTGACCACAAGTTCTCAATGGGATTAAGATCTGGGGAGTTTCCAGGCCATGGACCCAAAATTTCAACGTTTTGGTCCTGAGCCACTTAGTTCTCACTTTTGCCTTATGGCACGGTGCTCCATCGTGCTGGAAAATGCATTGTTCTTCACCAAACTGTTGTTGGATTGTTGGAAGAAGTTGCTGTTGGAGGGTGTTTTGGTACCATTCTTTATTCTGTGTTTTTGGGCAAAATTTTGAGTGAGCCCACTCCCTTGGGTGAGAAGCAACCCCACACATGAATGGTCTCAGGATGCTTTACTGTTGGCATGACACAGGACTGATGGTAGCGCTCACCTTTGCTTCTCCAGCCAAGCCTTTATCCAGATGCCCCAAACAATCGGAAAGAGGCTTCACCCGAAAATATGACTTTGCCCCAGTCCTCAGCAGTCCAACCGCCATAATTTTTCCAGAAGATCAATCTGTCCCTGATGTTTTTTTTGGAGAGAAGTGGCTTCTTTGCTGCCCTTCTTGACACCAGGCCATCTTCTTGGCCTCACTGTGCGTGCAGATGCGCTCACACCTGCCTGCTGCCATTCCTGAGCAGCTCTGCACTGGTGGCTCTCCAATCCCGCAGCTGAATCCTCTTTAGGAGATCCTGGCGCTTGCTGGACTTTCTTGGATGCCCTAAAGCCTTCTTAACAAGAATTGAATCTCTTTCCTTGAAGTTCTTGATGATCCTATAAATTGTTGATTTAGGTGCAATCTTAGTAGTCACAATATCTTTGCCTGTGAAGCCATTTTTATGCAACGCTATGATGGCTGCACGCGTTTCTTTGCAGGTCACCATGGTTAACAATGAAAGAACAATGATTTCAAGCATCACCCTCCTTTTAACATGTCAAGTCTGCCATTCTAACCCAATCCGCCTGACATAATGATCTTCAGCCTTGTGCTCGTCAACATTCTCACCTGAGTTAACAAGACAATTACTGAAATGATCTCAGCAGGTCCTTTAATGACAGCAATGAAATGCAGTGGAAAGTTTTCGGGATTAAGTTAATTTTCAAAGAAAAAAAGGTCTATGCAATTCATCTGATCACTCTTCATAACATTCTGGAGTATATACAAATTGCTATTTTTTTTTCCCTTTACATGCTTCCTCTGGGCAACATAATTCGTAAACATGGTATTAGTTTTCATTGTTATGCTGATGACACACAATTATATGTCTCAGCAAAACCAGATGAGAAAAACCAGTTTGCTAAAATTGAGCAGTGTGTGCAGGACATAAGAGATTGGATGCTAATTAATTTTCTTCTGCTTAATCCTGATAAGACAGAAGTTCTGGTCATAGGACCACAAGTAGCTAGA
>JAAGKR010004183.1:15643-64660 GCA_011419295.1 Clarias macrocephalus
ATGAGGATGGGTTCCCTGTTGAGTCTGGTTCCTCTCAAGGTTTCTTCCTATTACCATCCCAGGGAGTTTTTCCTTGCCATCGTCGCCCTCGGCTTGCTCATCAGGGACAATCTTATCATTTTGATTCATACACATTGCATACAGACTTACTTCTTTTTATTGTGTAAAGCTGCTTTGCGACAATGTCAATTGTTAAAAGCGCTATATAAATAAAATTGACTTGACTTGACTTGACTTGGCTATTATAAAAACTTAAGCAGCAACTTTTCCAATTTCCAATATTCATGTAATTCTCAAAACTTTGGCCACGACTGTATATAAAAGAAGAGTAAAAATGTTCATAGTGTCATAAAAGATGGCTTATACAAAATTAAAAGGTCACCTTGGACTGGTCACATTGGAGGAATGATTCAGCAAGTACTGTCATGCACATGCTGAAAAGTCAAAGACAGCCAATTTAGTCAATTTACTGGACAGTGTAGGCCATTTTTACATTTTTAATACATTTATACCTCAATTTTTATTTTAGAAATCCCCTTGCTGTGATATGGAAGATGTTTTCCAAGTGCAGGAAATGACTCCACATTCTATTACGTTCCAGTGTAGCGTTCCATAATTAGCTTACTAAACACTAAGATATTGTACCTCTCCTAATAAACCCTCCCTAAATTCTCGAACAGTTCTTCATACCATTGGATAGCGTATCAGAATACAGCTGAACAACAGTTTGACCCCTCAGCTATGCAAATATCTCAAACATTTCAGGCACACAAAGCCTGCAGCATCTTTTTTTTCTCAATTAGCATCTTATTAGCAGTTCGAGTTATCTGTGGTCAGGTCAGAATGTCTAGTGGCTCTGGAACTAATGGCTCTCAGTGATGCAGGCAAAGGAATTGAATCAGGAATGATGTCTCACTTACAGGCTCCTACATGATCCCTGGAGGCGGATGCAAATCCTCATGTTAAAACAGTCACTGCTGCCACATGAATGATTTATACATGACCCCTGCTTGCCCTGGACCTGCAAATCAGCGGGCAGACATGACATCGATGCTTTTTACCAGAGGCTCCTACTTTACATGCCTTAGAAAACTATTTATTCAAGAATGGTATAAGCATGTTATTTTAGGCTGCTCATTGTCAGAAACAGAGTTATATTCCATTCAAGATATTACATTCTGTAGTACTTACATGTAATAATAATAATAATAATAATAATAATAATAATAATAATAATAATAATAATAATAATAAATAATTTTCACTTAAACAATCTCTTTTAGATCTGTTCCTAACATGCCTTCAAGATACAGTTATACGTGGTAATTTTTAAAAATCTATATAAAACAATTCCATTTCAATTTGGAAGAAGAGCAGTTTGAACCATCTGTTATGCAAAATAACCCATAATATGTTTTATAATGCATATGTGATGTTACAGCTCTCTTATTGCTTGACTAAATTACCTGATACCAATTTGCATTTATCATCAGGGTTTGTTATAAAATATACACTATATACGTCAACGTATGTGAAATGACAAATATAATAACATTTAATTAAAGTAGGATTTGAAGGTTTATCCTGACAGCTGTCACCACTCTCCCAATATATTAATTTACATATAGTGGATTATAACAAAAGTCAGTGGAGTTAATCCCTCACACTGTCTTAGACATTTCTCGTTCATGAAAATTTACTTTAAATCATTATTTAGCGCCAGCCGACTCGGATGATAGTTGATGAAACGCATTAGAGAATTTAATTGAAACAAAACATAGTAAAATGGTGAAAGGATCCGTTCTGGCTCCCAACATTCACCTAGAAGAGCCAGTTCAAAGAGTTGACTCATTTGTAAATTTTAAATCATGAACTAATTATATATAGTGGGGATGGGAATCTGAAGATATGACCTTCTGATACGATATTATCACGATACCTCTGTGCTGATTCGATTAAAATTGCAATTCTATAAGGATCGCGATTTTATAAACATCCAGATTCAATATTACATTTCCCCCCAATTTTGTTACAATTTAAAACCTTTAAAAAAGGTTAATGAATAATTAAATGTAGTCCGTTTCCTTGTAGCATTAAAAATTCAATTTTCAAAACTCAACTTAGCAGTGAGTGTACGGATTGAATGGCTGCTTTAACACGCACGATTTTTGATAATGCAACGCCATAAAAATACATTTCTGTTCCTCCCATCGAAAGCTTCTGTGCTCAGTACAGAATCGTTTATATCTGAGTATGATTGGCTGATCACCGGTCAAACTGAAAAGCAGCCAATTCTGGTCACTGGCCGATTAACTGGTTCATCTCTATTATAAATGTAAAAATAGTTTTTTTTTTTTTTTTTAATCAGTGTGGCAATACTTGAATCAGCACACAAAAGAATCGTGATTCATTAGTGAATTGATTTTCCCACCATCTCTAGGAAATATCTGTGAAAAGCTCTGTATAAGGACACCTGCCAAGTCTTTTAAATGCAGAGGAGGAGAGAGAGAGAGAGAAAGTAGGAACTAAAGTCTAATACAACAATGAAAGAGTTTTTGTAAGGCAGTTACTTTTTCTTTGATTGAATCAAAGCTACTCAACAATTTTCAGCCAATTTATCCTCATTGTGGAGTCTGCATCATTACCCAGCTCTTTAGCTACAGAACTTCTGATAGCTCTCTTGCAGATAAGTTTTCTTGGCTTTATGCATTCCAAACAGGTGGAAATTAAGGTAAAGGTGTGTCTATTGATGCGTGTAATTTATCTGTGGGCTACGAGCTTAGGTCTAGTGTGTTGATGGTGGTCTTCTCTATTTTATGCATTTAAACTTGGTTATAACAGAGAGTCAGCTGTAGTTTGTGCTTGCTTAATTATGTGAATAATATCTACGACTTTTTCACTGAATATATAAAATCTTTGGTCACACTGAGTAATGAAACCAGAAAATTATAAATATCTTCCGATTTGTAAATAATTGGATCACATTAAAAAGCCCTTTTACAATACATTTTTAGGTCACAACAGGCACATGACTATTTGCCACTCTTTTTCTGCCACTTTCTTACAGAGCTGTGGTGCCAGCTTGATTGTAGCTGAGCAGTTCAGGGTGAAGCAGTTTCAGCAATTCAGCAGTCCAACACCTTAGCCACTGGGCATTATGCTTAGGGCATAATTATTATTTATGATTTATTTATTAAATATAATAATTTATGAATATTATTAATTATGTTAATTCACCAGGCATGTGTATATTTTTATGTAGTGTGTAGAACATGGTTTTGCTAGGGGAGTGGTAGCTCTGGCAGCTAAGGCTCTAGGGTGTTGGTTTGGGGATCTAAGGATTCGAGTTTGAGCCCTAATGTTGGGGCGTTGCCACACCACATACTACCCAACCACTGCATGTAGTACTGGTCCCAAAGATGGGAGGTTTTTGTCAACATAGAACATGTCTAGTTTAAACAACATCATCATTCAGGTTTAAATTCTCCTTAAATATGAACACAACCATCAAGTTAGTTTGCATGGTGTAGCAAACCTATGTACTGTACCAATGTAGGCGTTTTATTTTTAAATAATGAACCTTCCATATCATCCACCCAGGAACTTTAAATAGAAAACAAGAAAATATGGGTTTAACTGATACAAGCCGTCCATGAAGTCCATACCTATTCTCTGTGACAACTTCTGTAATTGGGATAACATGCACTTCTCTTTTTCTACATATTCAGCATTTCTGGATGTCCATTACCTCACCATTCTCAAGTCACGCAACACAACAAAGCAGCATAGATCTTCTCTATCTCTGCAACACATCTTGAGAAGTAATCAGAGTGATACTGAAATCTAACTAAACTGGTGTTTATATTTATAGTCCCATCAGAGTGGTAATAAGTTCCTTAAGCTGGGAGATGAATAGGAAAGGTATAGCAAGTTGATTCTCTGTTTGTCTTGAACTCCAGATGCCATGAGATTGCTTGTGAAAAATGACTCAGAAGCAGAAGATTCTGTGCTACTCCACAGTAAAGAGATTTCATATTTGTGAGAAGGGGTAATTCATGTTATCATGGTAACTTTATTAAGAAAGTAAAAAAGTGAAAATCACAGCTCATCAAACACCCAATTTTAGAACATTTCCTTTGATCAATCAAAAAAGGAATTACAATACATGAATGTCTAACTTCTGAAAAGCATGCTCATTTATGCACTCGGCGCTTATTCTGCACTAAGTATTGCATCAGTGCGTCATGACCTGGAGGCGATCAGCCTGACAGTAACCCATAGATTGTCTGTGGGGTTCAGGTCAAACAAACTGGCTGGCCAATCAAGCACAGGAATTAAACATTCCTTCTGCTTGTGCACCTCTCCAACCACACTTTTCTCTTCCAGTCAACTTTCTATGAATGTGCTTGAATACAGCACTTTACATGTAAATAATCAGAAATATATGAGAGTTTCATTTTTTAAATTTAAGTATGACAGAAAATTAACTTTGATGTTATTAAATTTTTTTTGGGATGCACTGTGTGTATACTGTATATATTTTAACTCTCGTAATGTAACAGTAAAATATACTATTATTATTATTACTACTACTACTAGTAGTAGTAGTAGCAACAAAGCAATATAAATTTATGTATTTATTTATTTATTTATTATTAAAATGAATTTTTTATTAATAAATTGTTGCACCTGATTTTTTTTTAATGTAATCATGTGATTAACTTTTGGAGCGGAATGTAATGAGCTGTACTACCCAGCATCCCTACCATGTCACATGTCTTACTAATCACTCTCACCTGTGGCTTGTTATGTCTTTTTACTTGGAATAAAGCAATTTTCTTCTGAAAGTCACTTTAGGATCTGAGCGATGAGTCAGAAGCAGTTGTGGCTGTTTTAATTGGGTTAAAAGAAAGTGTGGTAATGCTGATCATGACAAATTATACCAGCCAGAACCCATGTACAGGTAAGCCATTACCTAGTGGGTGAGCTGGACATGCTAGCCATGGCATTAAATTTTTTATTTAATTACAGATGAAGTCTTGATTTATTTTTTAAACTAAAGATGTCTGAAGATATTATTATTATTATTATTATTATTATTATTATTATTATTATTATTATTATTATTGATTGTAATTATGTTTAACACAAAGGGTGAAATGCTTAGGATCTGCTGTAAGGGCCATCTCTGCTAGATAACTAGTTTTGTACTGTAGTTAGCAAAATTGCATTATGAATAACTAGCTACCACTGCAAACCTAACATTTTCTTAAAGTTTGTTAACTTTGTATTTCTTTACAGAATAAATTGTAATTGAATTTTATTGATTTCAGCATCTCACTTAGTTAATTATCATGAGTGTTCTAAAAAGTTTAATTTCTAGATATTTCCTTTTTTTATGTGGTGGCATAGGGGTGTAGAGTAAATGGGGTGATTGTGTAAAGCTGCTTTGCGACAATGACGGTTGTTAAAAGCACTACACAAATAAAATTGCATTGAATTGAATAGAGCACCTTGGCATTGCACCTCCATGGTCGTGGGTTCGATTCCTGCCTCTGGTCTGCATGTGCGGAGTTTGAATGTTCTTTGTGGGTTTCATATATATATATATTATGATCTACATTTATAAAGCAATTGAAAGCACTATACACAGGGCCAACAAACTGCATGTCATTGGCTCTATACATGTACTCTGCACAATGACATTAAAGTTTAATCTAATCTAATCTGTACTGTACAAAGAGCATTAGGCTACATCAGGAGTACACATAAAAGAACATGATGTAGAACGATCCATCCTAGTCTATTTAAAAGGGCAGAAAGTACTGCGACATCTAAAGAAAGCAATAAACTATGTATTTAAAAAAATGTATACAGTTTTCACTGTCACACATATCAGTAATCACTGGACATTTTTATTAGGCAAGGCTTTCACTTCAGGATTTAACTTGACAGATAGATGAAAGTCTGACACAGACAGCGGATCTCATTTAAAATGAGCTAAACAGATACTCATCTCCCAGGAAAATAAACTGACACGGTGTAGAAAACACTTCTGCTGTGGGTTTTGAATAAGCTCCTGCTGTAGAATGTGATAACCGTACAGTAAAGCAAGAACACAGGACTTGGGCAACCAGTGCTCAATTATTCAGGCTCATCAGAGCTGCTGCTGCTGCTGCCTAGAGCGTGCACCGCAACATCTGGCTGTGGTGTTTCTGCTCAGAGCAAACAATAACAGAAGTGGCATTCTCCACTTCAGGAGACGATTTCTGCCATATGGCTCACTGGCATGCATGCAGACTAGCTCCATTGTTAACAGGTATCATTGCACAGCCCTGGTGAAAAGGGGGAGAAGTCGCGCTGCAATCAGGGCCAATTAAAGAGCATGTTTTCTGTGATGAATTCTTTTCTACTGGGGAACTGACATGTCAATAGCAGCGCTTTAGCGGCATCAGGAACATGGCAATGTGGTGTGTTAAATGGGTGGGATCAATTAATCTAGATTAACATTTAAAAAGGAGTAGGAGCTCTGACTATTATTATTATTATTATTATTATTATTATTATTATTATTATTATTATTATTATTATTATGTCAAATATATAATAATAATAATAATTATTATTTTGCATTCCAATTAATTATTATTTTTAATTATTTCTTTTTTTGTTTCTTTTCTTTTAATACAAATCTAATTCTGGAAGGAAGGACGGGATAAAGGAGGGAATCTCAGTCCATACTGTACGTAGGTGTCATCATAAAACAAGTGAGCTTTATAATTACTAAATAATTGTAACACTTGCTGAAAATTTAAGTGACAATGCTGAAACCAAGTCTGTCACAGTGAAAGACAAGCACTTCTGCTGCTATAGCGCCCCCAGTGGCAGTGTTTAAACTGCAGCTTGCAGCTGCATGAAATTTCAGGTGACATGTTTTACAGCTCGAAACCAATTTGCATTGCTTAAAGTGATCGCATCCCTGTACAGTACTTGCATGGACCATGCGAAAAGCTAAATTTCACTCGTACATACACTAAAGACTTTATTCAGTCTGGATAAAAAGGCAGCCGTGTAATTAGTATACTGTATATGCTGAATGTCGGAATTAATTCTGCTGAGTATTAATGAGCGGTTATCATGAACAGAGTTTCAAAGATCCACGCCTCATTTATCTCTCTGGCATCTCTGAGCTCTGAGTAATGCAGGATGTCACCGGACTGGAGCTTAATTAAACACTTAGCGCAGGCTTTGCTGTTCTGTGGCTCCCTCTTACTGGCCTAGTGCTTTTCCACAACATTTGCTGAAACTGCCCTTTTATACTGATGCAAGTCAGTTGCGCAGGCTACAATCCGTCTGATTTGCCGACATCATGTCACAACGCATTCACGAAAGTGAAGTAACCAGTCTTTGTATTAAAAAAAAAAAAGTGTTGCTGAATACCATCTGTGCAGGTACATGTGATGAAAGTTTTGTCAGACACGAGGACATCAAAGAATATCTTGTTTGTTTTTTTTATTATTTATTTACAGTATATTAATTTGGATGTTGTTTTAACTCCAAAGTTTAAAAAATAAACAAACAAACAAAGAAAAGAAAATAAATCAGTGGATCTGGTCTACTGATGTTTTTCTTTTTTATTTTTTTTTATAAAGGCAAACCAACTGTTAGCTGGCAATGAAACTGAGCCTTCAACTTGGCTGTGCTTACAGGCATCACCGAGGGTGAAATAGTGGAAGTGACTAGTGTGCCGTCAAGGATCCTGGACTGAAAAGTTATCCCAGAGAGGCTGCATATTCTCCGTCTTTTATGGAATGTCCCTGGCTGCACTACATTAGTAATAATACACTGTGGACTTAATGGAACACAGAAACTTCGAATCTATCGAGAAATGATTGAGTTTTTAAGCACAGTTTCTGATTTTGAATAGAAGATTACTCCATCTTTTCATGCTTGCATTTCATAAGTTTTTTTACTTTATATATCAAATGCACATGACATTAAACATTTATAAGGCTTGGCTAATGAAAGTGAAGCAGAGCTACAGAGAAATTGGATTTTCATCATATATATATATATATAAAATGAAAGTGCTGAATAAGTTATTTAACTGACAATACCTTTCCTACTTCCTTGGGTCTGAGTGAGGATTCTTTGCATTTGTTTTATTTGGTCTCCTGTTAAAGGGTGGGATACAGTATATTAGGCAGCAAGTGAACAACCAGTTCTGAAAGTTGATGTGCTAGAAGCAGGACAAAAGGGGCGAGCATAAATATGAGATACTTTAATAAGGGCAACTTTGTGATGGTTAAGAAGCGGGGATTCTTGGAGCATTTCCAAAATGGCAGGTCTTCTGTGATGTTCCTGGTATCAAATACCTACCAAAACTAGTTCAAGGAAGGACAACTGATGAACCGGTAACAGAGTCATGGGCATCCATATTAATAGGCATTCATCTTCTTTGTCTTTCGGCTGTTCCCTTTCAGGGGTCGCAACAGCGAATCATCTGCCTCCATCTAACTCTATCCTCTGCATCCTCTTCTCTCACACCAATTAACTTCATGTCCTCTCTCACTGCATCCATAAATCTCCTCTTTGGTCTTCCTTTAGACCTCCTGTCTGGCAGCTCCAACCTCAGCTTCCTTCTACCAATATGCTCATAATCCTCTGAACATGTCCAAACCACCTCAATCTGGACTCTCTGACTTTGTCTCCAAAACATCTAACCTCTGATGAACTCATTGTTGATTCTATACATCCCTGTAACTCCCAAAGAGAACCTCAACATCTTCATCTCTGTTACCTCCAGCATTGCCTTCTGTCTTTTCTTCAGTGCCGCTGTCTCTAAGCCGTAAAGCATCGCCTTACCTTTCATTCTCGCTGATACTCTTTTGTCACCTAACACACCTGACACTTTTCTCCACCCATTACAATCTGCCTGTACCCGCCTCTTCCCCTCCTTTCCACACTCTCCGTTGATCTGGACTGTTGACCCTAAGTACTTAAAGTCCTGCACCTTCTTTACCTCTGCTCCCCGTAGCCTCACAGTTCCACTTAGATTCCTGTCATTCACACACATGTATTCTGTCTAATCCTGTATTATGTATTCTAACTTTCATTCCTCTGCTTTCCAGAACGTACCTCCACCTCTCTAGATTTTCCTCCACCTGTTCCCTGCTCTCACTACAAAGCACAATGTCATCTGCAAACATCATTATCCATGGAGACTCCTGTCTAAGCTGTCTAATTATATGCATTCATACATACAGTATAGAAAAAAGACTACCCTGTTTGGGTCTATCCCATAGAAGAGCTACTGTAGCACAATTACCCTGAAAAAATGTTATTTCTGGCTATGTGCATTGCAGCTTGCTGTGTATGGGGCTACATAGCCACAGACTGGTCAGAGTGTCCATGCTGGCCCAGGTCCACTGCTGAAAGCTCCTACAGTGGGCACGTGAGCATCAGAACTGGACCATGTCGGCAATGGAAGATGGTCTGGTTTGATGGATTACATTTTCTTTTCCATCATGTGGCTTGATGTGGCTCACTTACCGTACCTGGACTTACATTGCTCTGGGCAATGCTCCGCTGCTAAACCCTGGGTCCAGGCATTCATGTGGATGTTACTTTGACACTACTAACAATTTGACGAAGAAAAAAACTTGTCAGACCACGTATTCCATGATTGATAGTGGCTTGTTTCAGCAAGTTAATGCACCTTGATTTACTGTAAAATTATTCAGGAACGGTTTGAGGAACATGACCAAGAGCTCATGGTGTTTACTTCACCTCTAAAGGTGTCTCAGTTCTCAGTTATCTGATCATAATTCTGAACAATGAATGCCCCATCTTGCACCGTACAGAAGTTAAAGGATCTACTGCCGACACCTTGGTGCCAGATACCAGAACACGCCTTCAGAGGTGTTTAACGGAGTCCATGCCTTGATGAGTTAGAGCTGGTTTGGTGACCCAATATTAGCCAGGTGATTGTATTATGTCTGATACTGAAGGTGTAAGTGACTTAAGTTCCAAGCATTGTCTCATCCTCTGTGTGCTAGGATTGTATTCCGCCTTATTTTGAAATAATTTTCATCATAATAACTACCAGTGAGTGCTATAATGCAATTACTAAGGAAATAAAAATGCAGACTTTATGCTTTACAGCAGAACTTCATCTTTGCTGGGTCATACAGGTTTGGAGTGCTTGCGTTCTGATACTTATTGAAATGGATGCCACCTCTCTGTAACTTTTATTCCTTTATTTAAAATAAAATTAAAGTAATATTAATAGCTTTGTATTGAATAATGATTCTTTTTGTCACCTTCCTTTTAAAACTGCAATCAACTCCTTTCCATGTTGAGCAAATTGCATGCTTGAGATATCAGATACGTGCGCTTATGCATCATAGATAAGGTGAGAAATTACTTTTTTTTCTTTCATTTCTTTAGAAAGTAGGCAAAAGTGATGAGGCTGAACCAGATGTTTAAAAATGCAGGGGAGGCATCGTTTCCAATTCTGAAAAAAACTCTCAATAAATTCAACCTTCTTCCATATGTGCATTTTCGGATTTCTAAAGGACACCTGCAACAGATGAGCAAAATCTGCTGTTCTGGAGTCATTTGGATAACGAGACAAGCTAAGGATGTCTTTTCCCCATTGATATTAGTATTTATTTATGTATACTGTAATGATGTTTAAACATGCTTTGGGAAGACCTAATGTTGTGAGCAAAATGATGATGAAGTTGAGCCCAGATTGTGAGTCCTCCCATGGCACCACTGAACTGTTAGGCTTACAATCTCTAGTAGTACCATTAGCCCCATATTTGGTTAAGGCATTAGACTATGGTTCGGAAGGGCTCTGGTCCAAATCCCATGACCACTAAGTTGTCACTGTTGGGCCCTTGAGCAAGACCCCTAACCATCAAATGCTCAGGTGCATAATGAGATAAAAATGTAAGTCACTCTGGATGAGGCCGTCTGCCAAATGCATAAATGTAACTTTGGGGTCTGGGGTAGCTCAGTGGTTTAGGCATTGGACTACAGTTTGGAATTTCTCAGGTTCAAATCCCACAACTGCCAAGTTTTCCCTGTTGGGCCCTTAAGCAAGGCCCTTAACCCTCACATGTATAATAAAATATAAAACTGTAAGTCACTCTGGATAATTTCCTAAATGAAATCGAAAGTATTTGGAAGTTTAGTTCTACCGAGACACCTGGTTACATGAACAGGCTTAGATTTGTATCTACAGGTTCAGGGATCTGTTTCAGGAAATCTGATCTGAAATTTAATATAACGTTGTAGAAGGGATGTAACTCCAGAGAGGGGTGTCAACTTATAGAATAAAGAGAGAAACAGTAAAGGAAGTAATTTTTACCCATCTAAGTAATAAATTACAAGAAAACTATAGAAATTGAAACGAGTGGATGAATGAGAGTACCTGATGTTGATTGATCAGATTTATATGTTTGTCATGAAATTCTAGTACTGTAATTTACAGGTTTTGGTAAGTTTGAGAGTCAAACTGTGATCTCATGATCAAGACATAAAAAAAAAAAAAACGAGCAGAGTATGGTGATGAGACTCCTTGCTGCAGTAAAAACATTTGAACAGTGCAACATTTTACAGAAGACCATCTTCTGGTCTTCTTAAACAAGAGAGTTTAAGAGTTCTTAAACAAGAACTCTTCTGGGAGTTACTGCCACATCTCTCATACAGTCCTGACCTCGCTCCTTTAATGGGAGTTCCTGGGAGGCCAGCATTTCAGTTTTGAAGGAGGCGGTCCGATCACCTTGATGACCTTGAGGTATCTGAGCCCTAGTGAATGAGCACAGGGGATTATATAAAGAAATAAAGGGAATCTTTAACTCCTATAATTGTTTTGTTATTCTGCGGACTAAAAAAAGTCCCAGTTTGACTTAATACATGATTTAGCACCATTAGATACTAACATCATTTGCTTTTTTGCGGTTCTATTCTTACGCTCTCTCTCAAAGGATTATTATTCGATTTTTCTTTTCTTAGTCTATCAAGATTTGTTTTTATTATTCTGTCTACTGAAACAGGCTGGCTGGAAATACACTGGAATAACTGTCATTACCGATAAGCTATGCATAAAGTCAATAACTTTAATTAATCCATTAAAACATTGCTAAGAGTAATTCACAATGGCCTAATGAGAGAAGAGGTTTTAAATAGGTTTAGCAAGTAACATGTTCATATCTAATAATCTAGCTGTAATTACCACCAACTGTGGGATCAGAAATTGATTACCTCAAGCTGAGAGCACATTCACTGTGATACACTCTGATTCTCACCTATGTGCACGCACACACACACACACACACACACACACACACACACACACACACACACACACTGCTTTGGCCTACATCCAACGTTCTCATCTTTTGAGCATGCTGCCACAATTACCGTTGCACATCCTTGTTCTTTATTACATGTGCTCGATATCCGACCACAAATGTAAGCATCAGCCCCGACATATGCTCTTTGTTTTGACATGTGTGAGCTACAGACAGATGATCTCTCCCCTCTGTATGTGATCGCAGAGAGAATCTGGGCCTGATGAGGAATGGAAAATGTGAATTATAGCTTGGGAGCTTCATGGGAGATTCGAGCTGGCTGTAAACATGGCAGATCCTCCGACTTTACAGCATTAATTAGAGCTGGCTGGAACTCTAGAGGAGAAAGAAAAAATAGAGGGGATAAATTAAAGTAATTCATCCATAAGCATTCCTCCTCACATGTGTCCTACAGATTGAAGCGTCCACTCCTTTCACCTTCGCTAGTAGCTGCTGATTGAACCGGGGAGTTGCCTTGGCACGCATGGCGTAAGGAGGATTGACGAGCTTTGAGAGAAGACAAGGCCGCAGGTCAAAGGTCAAAGTGACTGCAGTGGCGCCGTGTGAAGCCACCGATGTGTAGGTGATAAGGCCGTGAACTGTTTAAGGACGTGTGCAGCGAATGTCCCTCTGCTGCCTTTCCCACTAGAGAGTGTTGTTGAATAATCCATTTGCACAAAGAGCAGTGGCGCATGAATGTAACTTTCTGACATTTGACATGTTGTGTACAATGTTTTTTTTTTTTCCAAGCAAGTGCTTGAGTTGCTTTTTATGTATTTATTTAAAGGGAAAAAAAAAAAACATCTACTTTTTTGGGAGAGTGACATTTTACTCCTATATACGAAGAACATTCGAGTCAAACCAGTACTTTTGATTGTACAAAATAACAAAACACAGTTCTGAGAATAAAACCTTTATATATTATATAGAGGTTTTATATTTATATACATTATTTCTCTATATAACCCCCTGCTACACTAATGCACTTATCACTAGTGCTTGGATACCATCAAGGTAGAAAGTCTTCTCACTACACCGGAGCCTTGATCCGACTGCCTGCTTCATGTCATGGCCTCCCAGGGACTCCCAGTAATGTCCAAGTGGTGTTGGTGAATGACAGTGTGTACAATTCGCACAGCCCGATGCGTCTCCTCTTCACCAGTTATCCATCAGGCATTCCACTCGCAGAATGTTTACGACAGCGACCGCAGTGGGCTCCGATCCACCTCATAAAAATATTTGCATCATTCAGTGTTTTACTGCAGCGAAGAGTCTCATCACCGTACTGTGCTCGAAGTCTTCTGTAAATGTCGATCGTTTTTTACGCCTTCATTTACCAGACATTTCATCACAAGCCCCCGCGTACAAATAAATGTCTTCGGGCCTCAAATTAATTTCTTAGGACCTCCTTCTACCACATTTTAAGCACTGCCACTTGCATAGGAATGAATTAATGCAAAATGCAGGTTTTCTAGACAGGAATTGGCAGTTCAGAAGTATTTCGGTGATTGTGGAAGTATTTACTATTAATGTAGTACTTAAACATTTAAACAACTCACTGTTTCTTGCAGTTATGTATGCAGCGATTATAAATCCATGAGTTTTATTGTACATTAAACTGTGTAATTAACAATTCCATCATTGCCAAGGATGGCATTTATCACAACTGAACATCAACAGGAACTGGCTAAGATACTGGAGAGGTTGTCATGGTAATCTCCTGAATGAAAACCTTTTGCAAAATGTCATACTACAGTTTAAACAAAAAAATCCTTGAAATAAAAAAAAAAATTAACAGCATTTGCGTTATTTTTTTTTTTTTATAACACAGCAAAATCCACAGTTTTTAATGAACACCCTGTAGATTATATACGTCTAATTGGACCCAAATCAATTCTGAAATTGTTAAATCAACACAAGGAGAATTTTACTGCATATTACAGAGAAACACAGAAGCCTGAACATCAAAATGAACAATATCACATTGTGATGGCGGCGGCGGTAGCTTAGGGAGTTAACGTACTTAACGAGTTACTGATCGGAAGAATAGGAGAAGAAGAATATTCAATTATTTGTCATACCTTACAGCACAGGGTCAGCCAGGATACAGCGCCCCCTGGAGCAGATAGGGTGAAGTGCCTTGCTCAAGGGGGCAACAGTGGCAGCTTGGTGGTGCTGATCTTCCAATCAGTAACCCACCGCCTTAAACGTTTCAGCCACTACTGGTCAGCGGTTCAAGCCTCAGCTCCACCAGGTTGCTATTGTTGGGCCCTTGAGCAAGGCACTTAACCCTGACCCTGCACTTTGACCCCAACTATGCCAAGGAAGAATTCATTGCGCAATAATGTACAGTAGATGTGATAAAGGCTTAAAAAGTGTACTTAACTAAATGGTACCTTTTTTTTGGTGCTGGTGTACAATTTCAAGTGTACAGCTTTCAGATTATTCTTATACCTTTTAACAAAAAATTGGAACCTTATTCTTAAAATCATGTTATGCAGCAGGAACAACATAAATAGCAACACGGCGTGTGTTCAAATCACACGTGAGGATGGCCTGGACTGTTCCGTATGACGCGGCGACAATGGCAGCGATGTTGTGGATTGTTCTCCGACGTTCATCATGCACAAGTAGACATTTTCGGGGGGTTTGAGCTTGTTGCAGATCTTCGTGATTTCTTGTCATCTTCCAGCGATGTTCTTCCGCTCTTGAAGCACACGTGACACTCAAAACACCTCGAACGACTTATTGTAGCATCACCGTAAACTTGCGAATCATGTGCAATGTCTCTGTGCCCAGTTTTACGCAGGATTTTGTTCTAACCTGCCGCACATGGTAGGAATAGCACTAGACGAATGTTATCTTTTGGCACACTGACTTATGAAGGTCGGGGCAGCCTTGTGCTGCCATCTGTTGGTGTGTTACAAATCTAGGTTTTGATACTGCACCACCTCGTATATACGAAATATATGCAGTACAATAATTAAAACCACAAGTAGTAAAACCTATTGAGTAGGGTATTTATAACCCACCTTGGTCATAACTGAGCTTTTCTGCTCTCATCTACAATCTCTGCCATTCCCTGGTACTTGTCGTCTTTGTCATTTTCGTCCTTTTTCATGATAAATAACTGCATTATCTGTTCCACTTTTTTTGAATACTTTTGAATGATGTTCCAACAAGCTGCATTCTGATTGGTCGCAGGCCTTTCTGTCAATGATGAAAAGTTGACCCAGAGGCAAAAAAAAACAAAAAAACAGTAACTTTTCGCACTATGCTATTCAGCCATTGATGTGAAATGTGCTACTGGGAGCTTACTGGTTTGAAAAAAAAAATCACTCTGGAAATTCGCCTATGTTGTGTAAAGACCTTTAGTCTTAGTTATTCTCTAAAAGATAATTATGATCCAATTATGTGCGTTACTTCACTTTTTTAAACTGCACATTTCAGATCTTCCATAGACTTTGCATAGACTGCTATATTACTATATGACCCAATGTTTTTTGGACACCTGTCATTCAGATCCATATGTGGTTTATTCCCAAATTACCATAAAAACATAATTTTGCATTACCATTTTCCTTCCCTGGAACTAACAGGGTTGAGAAAACATGTTGCAGCATGACAATGCCCCTCTACAACGAAGACATGGTTTGCAAAAGTTCATGCGGAAGTGTCCTGGACAGAGCTCTGACCTTAACACCGCTGAACACCTTTGGGACGAACTAGAAACCAGATTGACTCCCAGATCTCCGTATCCGGCATCAGAGCCTGATCTCATTGATGCTGTTGTGGCTGAATGAACACAAATCCCCCCAGGTACACTCCAAAATCTAGTGGAAATCCATTCCACAAGAGTGGAGGTTATCTTAACAGCAAACCAGGACTAAATCTGGAATTAGATTTTCAGCAAGTTCATGTGACTGTGATGGTCACATGTCCACAAAGTCTTGGCCATATAGTGTACTAGCTGAAGTACCTGTCGTTGACGGGAAAAGAGTAGAAATAGTTAAAAGGTTAAAGCTAAAAATAATCTGCTGATCTTTAATGTAATGAGTGATATTATTATTATTTCAGGTTGAAGCCCACGTACATGTCTGTCTGTTCTTCTGTATGACAGAACTCTCTGTCTAACTTATTAATACAAAGAAATCACATTCAGCAATGTTGAGTATCTCACGCCTTGTTTACACTACAGTAAGTTCTACTTCTTTTGTTGTCAGTAAAATACACTCCCTACTTCAGGCAGATATCTAAGTACTGCCAAAGATTCAATAAATTCTGTAAAGAGGACAATTTAAGACGCGGCCACATTAAATACTGACGTGTTCCTCTACCAACGTGTGCGATTCTTATTAAAGGTGTACACAGCAGACCATACTAAAATATAGGAGGTTTAAGAAAAACATGTCCAAATTGTTATGGTTTACAATAAATGAAAAGAAGTTATTGTGAGTTATTGTTTGTTGAGTCCATGGCACTTTGATACACCTACCATCCAAGCTCAAACTGAGAAAAGTACACACACACAAACACATGATGTGTGTGAAGATTTCTGTTTATTATCAGCAACGAGAGCAAATTTTAGCTTTTGGCCAGGTGCCCTCTGTCAAGTGCGTCCTGTACATCAAAAGAACCAGAACATTAACATGTAAGTCATAGACCGACTCGGAGACAAACAGACGACAGGAAACCAATTTGCATTTTCCGGCTCAACAAAAGCGTTCCAGCAGACACAAGCTGTTTGTATTTATATTTGTCTGAACATCTGATATAGGAAGTGTTACCATGTAAGGAATCAGGACGCACAATCAGGGGGTTGTTTCATGTTCATAGATACATGGGAAAGATCACAGCATATTACAAAACCATAAAATATATTTAAGGATAGTGATGTGTGTGCTTTCACTGCTCAGACCGGTGCCACATCAGGCAAGCACTGTGGTTTTTCATAGATTATGACATCATACGGTATGCAGTGCTAATGGTGACTCCTCCCTTTCTTAGGAATTTGTTATTTTAACAAATAGGTTAAAAAAAAAAGGATCATTGGAGGAGAACTCATAATGGAACGATAACTTTTGTGAATATGACCCCCGGAGTCTTTTTCTTTAACATCATCCACGTCTGTTCCATCTGGATAATAAAAATGCACTTTCGTTTATTACCGTCGAACGGACATACGTCTCAGCCTTTCTGCGTCCTTGTGAAAGAATTCATAAACACTCAGAATATGTGTCTCTGTCATTGTCATGACTTTTGCCTTACAATTCTGCCCTTCATGCCATCTCAACATGCACTAGTTCACAGGATTCACTGCGGGGGAAAAAAGCCATGACATACAGAGAATCACTTGAGCACAGAGCAATTAAGAGTTACAGGATTTACAAGCATTCTGTCCATTATCAAGTCTTAGCATAAAATTAACAGCCCGTCTGCTGCTGAATATAGCATTACCACATCAGTGCTACTGTACGTTTATGTTTCTAAAAAACACACCTCACTATCTTGGAGTTATGCCCTAGTCACTGGGAGGTCGTTTTTATGTTGTTTGCATAAAGGCTTGATAACAGTGTAGTCTTAGAAGTTTATTGCTGGCCACAATATACAAGACAATTTGAATTATGTCTCGCTGACATTCACAGGTTGGGTATGGGTGACTTACTGGATGCATACTGTAGCAGAGATAACATTAAGAGATTGTGCATCGCAATTTCAGGCACGGGCACAAGCTTTGGTCTCACAGTTGCAAAATCAGCTGCCTATATTCATATCAAGAGATTGTAAGTGAGAGTGAGTGTGTGTGTGCGTGTGTCGGTGTGTGTGGGGCACAGTGTCAAATTATGTGCGCGCACACACTTAGGAGGGAGAGGGAGATGTTGATTATACCAGTGAGACCCAGCAGGGGAGACGATTACCCATAATTCCGAAGCGCAAGAGAGAGAAAAATAATTTGCTCAGTTGTGATCACTTGACGCTCGGTGTCAAAACAAGAGCGCATGTGTGATACATGATACTCGGCACTCGTAAACCAAGACTTGCTCGTTTTTCAAGTCAAAATTGACTACAAATCTTTGCTCGTCTTGCGGAACACTCGTAAACCGCATTACTCGCGATCCAAGGTTCCACTGTATATATATACAGTACAGACCAAAAGTTTGGACACACCTTCTCATTCAAAGAGTTTCCTTTATTGTGTTCTTTATTGTGTTCGTTTAGCCCAAACAAGTCTCTTCTGCTTGTTCCTGTCCTTAGCAGTGGTTTCCTAGCAGATATTCTACCATGAAGGCCTGATTCACACAGTCTCCTCTTAACAGTTGTTCTAGAGATGTGTCTGCTGCTAGACCTGCTCTCTGATCTGAGCTGCTGTTAACCTGCGATTTCTGAGGCTGGTGACTCGGATGAACTTATCCTCCGCAGCAGAGGTGACTCTTGGTCTTCCTTTCCTGGGGAGGTCTGCATGTGAGCCAGTTTCTTTGTAGCGCTTGATGGTTTTTGTGACTGCACTTGGGGACACTTTCAAAGTTTACCAATTTTTCGGACTGACTGACCTTCATTTCTTAAAGTAATGATGGCCACTCGTTTTTCTTTACTTAGCTGCTTTTTTCTTGCCATAATACAAATTCAAACTCTTAGAATGAGAAGGTGTGTCCAAACTTTTAGTCTGTACTGTATATATATGTGTGTGTGCTTATATGGAAGCCTTGCCAGTGTGTATTAACAAAGAGGCTTCAGAAATCAAACTGCATTAGGGTATTTGGATATGTCACATAAACAGATCATTATTTTTATAATGTATAAAATTTACCACTACTGAAATATGGGAATGACGTCGCTAAAACGTAGAACTCTCAAAATATTATCATTATTGTTTTTATTTTTATTATTATCATTTTGGTCATCAAAGAAACCAAAAACAACCATAAAAGCACATGCTTATGTGTAACTGTGCTATTTCTTTGCCTATGTGACCCCCCTTTTAAAAAAATATATAAAACAAAACAAATAATGACTAATTTAATGCTCTGAGTTTGTAGGGCTACGCCAGGCTTAATGCATTCATTTCACAATTGACCTACTTGCACCCAGGGAACACCCAACAACTGAACAAGTGTGAACTTGCACATATATTTATTCTATTTGGTTACATTTGTAATATACATATCATTGTTTTCTCCTGGATTGTTAGATTTTGTAAAGAAACCTGTACTCGGGTTCAGTTCCACTGTCTCGTCTTGCTTCATCTGACTATTTTGAAGATCACTGAGACATTACTTTCATTTCTGGAGCCAGTCGACATGAATTAGGCATGATGTCCAGGAGCGAGCAATAAATTTGCCAGTAGTATAGCTGAACCTTTCCCACACGTGCAGTAGCTAGTGTAATGGTCCACATTTAGTGATTAACAAAAAGAACATCATGGAGCTAAATGCTTAGAAAAGTAATTGTTAAATGGTTTGAAATTAATTGTCACTATTATGTATAGAAATTCAAAATAGTGTCTCATGTGCTGTATCATTGGAGTAGCAAATACACTAAAGATTTGGAATAAAATAGCTTTTTTCTGTCTTCTGCAATGTTCTCTTCTTTTTGCTTGTAATAAAAGAACGTATTCCATTTTTAGCATAATTGCTAATAATTAAAGTAGTTGCATGGCAGGCACTTTAACTTTTCCACCAGGCCACTCATTCAATTTTTCACTGAAAGTGCTGCAAAGTTGCAAGTTTTATAATTGTATAATTCCAAGATTATGAAACAAAATAAGTCTAATAATTTAAAGTTCATGGCTCCACTGCCATCTTCTGACACATGAAAAGTTGCTCGACCGTGTTTGTTTAAGGTGAAATTAGCATCAAGTAATTGTAATAATGCAATAATTTATCATTAGCTAAAACATATCACTTTTTTAAAACTTCTAAACCATGTTTGTCCTAGTCTTCTCTTGTAGGACTGATTAGATGTTTTTTTTTTTTCCCAAGCAGTCTGAAGACTGGACAAGTGAGAAGCCAGAACGTGGAAAATGAAGACATGGTTAAAGAGATTCTTTGGAAAGCAAGTGCGTCAAAACAAGTAACACGTGACTCATGCATGTGATCGAACAATTAGGATTGGCTTAATTTTCACTGATGTATAACGAGAATAATCCAGTCTTTAAAAAAATCTGGTATGAACTGCCTTCCTGTGTTGTACATACTGTATACACTGCCTGGCCAGAAAACTGTTCCATTTCAGAAGGGTCAAATTATTGGTCTGCGTCAAGCCAAGAAAACATATGAAAAGATTTAAAAATTACTGGAATTGGGATAAGAACTGTCCAACACATTAAAATCTGGAAGGATAGTGTTGAATAATCAACTTCACAGATGGAATGTGATCAGAAAAAAAAAAAAAAAGACATGAATGACTGTGACCGGAGATCCAGAGATGAAGTAAATTCTTGGTGAAATCACAATCATAATAAAACCAACAGTAGAAATCACAGCTTTATTTAATAGTGAAAATAAGAGCATTTCTACACGCAATGTGATGAGAACTGCTAAACAGCTGTGTCCATAAGAAAAAGAAAAGAAAAAAAAAAAACACTTGTTATTGAGTCTAATCAGGAAAAATTTGCTCGGGAGCATCAATTTTGGACTTGCGATGGAAAAAGGTTGTGTAATCTCCAGACTGATGGGCGTGTCAGGGTGAGAAAGGAAGCTGAAGCTCATGAAGCGATGCTCCCATCATGCATAGTGTCCACTGTACAAGCCTCTGGAGACAGTGTTATGATCTGGGGTTGCTTCTGGAAATTAAGTCAGTCAGCTGACGACCTGAATGTACTGAATGACCAGGTTATCACATCTATGCATTTCTTCTTCCTTGATGGCACGGCCATATTTCAAATTGTGAAAGAGGAGCACATTTTTACTTACTTATGTGTTACCATATTGTGCTCTGTAGTCAAAGCAAATGCAGTTGAAAGAAATCTTAGATAGTGTGATGATGATGATGATGATGATGATTTTAATCTCATTTGATCATGCGTGTGCAATTATCTGCTGGCTTAGAAGGATCAGTATTAACTGCAGAAACTGCCAATGTTCTGCATCTGGTCTTTTTCTGCTTTCTTACCCTGATCAGACAAAGCTGATGAGCTGCCAGCTGACCTCCAGAGCAAATTATCTTTGTGATGAAGGCCTGCGAGGCCAGTTTGTTGTTTTATCACCATTATGGAGGCGTCATGCATACAAATCATTTGTTGTTGTTGTTGAATATGGCTCATGAATGATGAAAAGCGCGTACATGCGGGTCACTCTACTGCAAAGCTCTGTACACAGAGATGACGGATACAAGGCAGTTAGAAATGCAAATGTGAATGGTCAAGGTAGAAAACTCCAATCAAAACTCAAGCCATGAATAAATCATCTCCGAAACCATATTTGCTTGTCGAAGAGCCAGTAATTTTTTTGGACCTTGATGTTATCCTTAATAACGAACCACTTGGTGAACTAATTAACTAAGTGAGCCAACTTTATTCAGGCATTTGAATATCGCCACAGTGCAGATCTGATCATCACTAAAAGCCACATCCACACAGATCTTTTTTTATGCAAATATATGCTTTGCCAAAGTCATTTCTTGCTGAGGATTTTCACTACTCTACTACCTACTACATACTGCAAGTATGTTCTTGTTCATCATTGCTGTTGAAGGATTTTAGATTCAGATTTTTATTCCTAAAAACATTTTCAAAACAATTTATAATTTTCCTTTGACATTTTCCATGCACAATTATGTGCCACTTTGTGTTGGTCTATCAAGGACTGTAAATTTTATATATATATATATATATACTGTATGCATGCGTGCATGTGTACATACAGTATATATACACAAAGTGGCACATAATTGTGCATGGAAAAAAAATAAATATTCATTCATTCATTCATCTTCAACCGCTTATCCAAAATCGGATCGCGGGGGTAGCAGTTCCAGCAGGGAACCCCAAACTTCCCTTTCCCCCAGCCACATCAGCTAACTCTTCAGCTAAAAAATAAATATATATTGGGTATTTAGCGCAGTCGCCTTGTACCAATAGGGTCAGGGTTTGATTTCTGCCTTAGGGTCTGTGTGCATATTTTTCTGTGCTTGGTGGATTTCCTCCGGGTACTCTGGTTTTCTCCCACACATCTCAAATTTCCTGTAGTGTGTGTGTGTGTGTGTGTGTGTGTGTGTGTGTGTGTGTGTGTGTGTGTGTGTGTGTGTGTGTGTGTGTGTGTGTGCCCGTGCCCTGTGATGGATCGGCACCCTGTCCAGCATGTTCCCCCTCCTCATACCTACTGGGGTAGGCTCCAGGCCACCTGCGACCCTGTGTACAGGTTAAAGCGATATAGACGATGAGTCTGATTTGGACTTTAAGTCGTGTCTATTAGAATTTTCTATAGTATAGAAGAGGACTCTTGGTTTCTCTCTATAATTTGCCATTTTCAAATTCTATGACTTTGCTGCTGGTTACACTGTTCTTTTTGTCAAAAGAACTTCCACTTCTGTGTTTGCATTTTTTTCCTTCTTTTTGAACATTTTAATCATAATATTATGCTTTTCTCTATGAGGGTTTTGAATTTAAGTGGGTTTGGGAGCATCATTACATGCAAATCAGCGGCGCTGTGCACACACCTGCTAAGCATTTCTAAAAGTTTCTGAAACTCTTTTGGCTTATTTTGGCTTACGCAAACATTTATGCAACTTTCCTGAAAGTGTACATGTCCAGTCTTATATAAATAATATTAAAATGGATGAATCTAAGGAGACCCCTTTTTTAATTAACAAGATTGTAAAACACATGATGACACTTTCCATCTTACAAACAAGCCCTTAAAGCATAGGATCACTTATATCCACAAACACTCAACTATCTACAGTCATGTTCAAAAGTTAGCACCCCCCTCCCCACTAAATTTCATGTCATTTTGTGTAAAAACATTATAAAAAAATATCTGATTATTATGTTTTTGAATGTATGAATGAATGAGTACTATATTATCATTTAAAAACATACAATGATATTAGACATTCTGAATGGAATTACTTTGCAGTTGACTCGCTTTTTTGACTGATACTGACACGGGGGGGGGGGGTAATATATAGCATGACTGATTAAATATACAATATATTGTACAGTAATATGTTCGTGAATTGATTGATAAAAATATTGCAGAACTAATAAGAACGTCCTGCATGGTAAAAATGGTTCAGAATGGTTAATAATATATTACACAATTGAAAAAGAAGACATCGCAAAAATATGTATTTAAATAAATAAATTACAGGCTGATTTAATAAATATACTGTAGAGCTGATGAAAATATTTTGCGGAATGATTAGTAAGTAAAATACTGTATATTGCAGGGTTGTTATTACAATATTATTTATTTATTTAATTATTATGATGATTATTATGATTATTTATTTATTTATTTATTTATTTATTTATTTATTCATTACAGATGATGAGTTCTTATTTGTTTCCTACACCTGAGTCTTGTTTAATTCTGGGGATTGAATTGTAATTTTGCACCATCTTTGTCTCACTTGTGTTTCAGTGGTCAGTTTATGTGTACAGTTAACGTTCCAATTCTCAGCTTTGGGACAATTAGTTTCTCATGTTGCACATGACAGTAAACAAAACCTGTGCTTGGAACTGCACAGCTGACAGTTGCAGAATTACCTCTGTGCTCAGGGTTTACCTTGAGACAGGTTTTTATTTAGTTTTTTATTTATTTATTATTTTTTAAAGAAATTCCTTCTAGAAATTCAGCAGTCCAGGTTTTTTTTACTGTTATTTATTAGAATTTTTTTTTACTTCACTGTGTGTAACTCTCTAGTGTCAACTTCCTCAGCATAGGTAAGCAAAAATAGTGCACTGTAAATGTACATAGTTATTGGGGGAAAAAATAGACATGACAACACAACCACTGTGATGTAAAATCACACGATGTTAGCTATACAGGTATAGCTGCAGTATACAGTACAGTGTACGTGCGTGTGTATGTATATGAGTATGGATATATATATATATATATGTGTGTATGTATATACATACACACATATATATATATACATATATATACTTATATAAGGTCTCCACCTTTTTCCACTTTTTTTTTTTCATTTCTGATTTTCCTTTAGCTATATTAACATTCACAACTTTTCTCATTCCTTATATGGCAATACTTCCTAAGGTTTGCAGTCTTTTTCTTCCACGGATTTCTGTAAAACATGTGAATGTTTCATGCTCTTTGATGTAGCAGCAGATGCATGTGATATGTGTTTATGCTGGGTGTTTGGTTTACTGTAAAACTTGCATACCAGCTTTGATTTTTAAATAAACCAGAGAACACTCTATTCTGTGTGTGTGATTGTGTCTTTCTTGATATCGGCAAACATGTCAAAGCACATCGGACAGATCTACTGTAGCAGTTTGTTCAATAGGATTGGAATTTGGTGCAAAGAAAACATGAAAGCATTGATCCATCCTTCCTTGTATTAAATGTTCATGCTGCTGGTGGTTTTGTTGCCATTTTCCTGGCACATTTTGGGCCCAACGTTAAACATGGTTTAAATGTCCCAGCCTACCTGAGTATTGTTGCTGACCATGTCCATCCCGCTATGTCACAAAAGTGAAATCATCTCAGACTGGTTTCTCACATCTTTAGATCTCAGCCCAATAGAGAACCTTTGGGATGTGGTAGAATGGATTCGGATCACAAATCTGCAGCAACTGCATGATGCTATCAAGTCAATATGAATCAAAATCTCAAACTAATGGTTGCAGAACCTTTTAGAAAAACTGAGAGAGGTCTAAAGGCAAAAGGGAGTCGAACCCAGTAGTGCAAGAATAATGTACCTAATGAAGTGGTCAGTGAGTATCTCTCTTTCTCTCTCTCTTTTTTAAGGGAACATGGGCTAAGCACTTTGTTTACATTTGATGATGAACACAGCTTTCGTGGACTGCAAGTGTCCCCCTTCTGTTTGAGGAAGGTTCTGCCCTCTAGTACTGTATATATACCCAAGTTTGTACTAGCTTGAGTGTGATTGTAGTATTTTAACAGATAATATTGAGAGTAGCTCAGTCGTTATGGCATTGAACTACCGATAGAATGGTCACAAGTTCAAACCCCGGTACCACTAAGTTGGCACAGTTGGGTCCTTCAACAGGCTCTTAACCTTCAACTTCTCATGAATAAGAAGTCATTTTGGATAAGGGCATCTGCCAAATTCCGTAAAACCATGTTTGTCATTTTATTTATTTTTGCAAGAAAATAACTTGTAACTAGGCTGTGTGCTACAGTGAGTGGCCGCTTCCAATTTCCTGCCCTCCACTCTCTAGTATAATGGCTGTCAATGTCTTGTTTGTTTGTTTGTTTGTTTGTTTTCTTTTTTGTGTTCCATATGTTTTGATTATTATTATTATTTTTTAAATGTTGATGGATTTGATTTGATTTGATTTGATACTAGGTGGCATGGTGGTGTAGTGGTTAGCACTGTCGCCTTGCACCACCAGGGTTCCGGTTCAATTCCCGTCTCTGTGTGCATGGGGTTTGCATGTCCAAAGACGTGTAGGTTAGGTTAATTGGCATTCCCAAATTGCCCGTAGTGTGTGTGTGTGTGTGTGTGTATATGTGTGGCCTGCGATGGATTGGTACCCTGTCCAGGGTGTACCCCGCCTTGTGCCCCAAGTCCCCTGGGATAGGCTCCAGGCCCCCCGTGACCCTGAATACAAGATTAAGCGATATAGATGATGAGAGAGTGATTTGATACTTTATTTCAAACATGAAACAATAAAACAAACCAAAAAATTTAACTGAATAAACAAGAAAAATCTAAATGTTCCAAAAGTAGTAGGTAAAAGTAAAAACTTATTTTATTGTACTGCTTGTTGTTTGTTTTTATTTTGATAATGCAGGTGTTCTTTTCCTTTGTGAATACAAGCTGTTGGTCGTAAACCGGTAGCAGTTGACTGTTAATGGTGTCTTGTTATAGAAGCTTTTTTTTGGGGGGGGGAGGGGGGTGCCATCTGGCTGGTGTGAGGTGTGCACGTCTGGTGTGCAGTGTCATGATCCTTCTCTTTAGACTAGCCTTTTGATTTTTGTTATATGGTCAATCTGCTATTTTAACACTGTTGGTTAATAAACATGCGCATAATCGTGTGTAAATTAGATCTCTAGCCCTAAGTGCTTTTCGACCCTGTTTGACCTTTTGTAGTTTTAATTAGCTGATCCTTAACCATTTCCTGGGGATGAAATTCCCCTGGGCGGCGTTGTCGATGTAATGGACTATACACTGTATGTCTCTTGACACATATGCAATAGCTCTGCTTGTTTGTGGTCGACCACTATTCCCTCTATAGGGGTCAGAAACTGAGCCGGTTTTGACACACTGGGCATAAATGCAGTAAATAAATAATTTCTAGGATGCGTCACTGTTGAGATGTGAACAATATTAGTTGTGACCCCTTGTAGGGGAGTGAGAGACCTCCATCCATGCCTAAAGCCTTTTGGCTTTGCTTAAAATTTAGAGCGGTACTGTACCTCTGTGGTGGTTTCACAAAAGTACTCCTATTAAATGTTGACCAACATTTATTTTATTTTATTTTTTACAATTTTACAAGAGTTTTTTTAAAGAAGGAAAAACTTGAAGACTTGAAGAATTTTTGCAAATTTTCTTTGATTTATTATTATTATTATTATTATAAATTTTTTGCAAAATGCTATAATTCCACTTTATATGGGTTTTTCACAATTGATAAATCATCCTGCACTTGTGTAATGTAAATATGCAATTTATTATAAATAATATGTTGGTTGTGTTTTACTCCCTCATCATCTATACCTCTTTCTCCTGTATACAGGGTTGTGGAGGGCCTGGGGCCTATGTATCCCAAGCGACTTAGGGCACGAGGCGGGGTACACCCTGGACGGGGTGTGCACACACATACTCAGTCTAACACATGCATTTACCAAACACACTGCGGGAAATTTGGGAACGCCAATAAGCCTAATCTGCATATCTTTGAACTGTGGGAGGAAACCCGGAGTACAAGGAGGGAACCCACCAAGCACGGGGAGAACTTGCAAACTCCATGCACACACACCCCGAGGCGGGAATAGAACTCGAACTCTCGAGGTGCAAGGCGACAGTGCTAACCGCAAAGTCAACATGCTGCCTGATCATGTTTTAATAAAAAAAAAAAAAAAAAAAAAAACAATGCTTTTATGATGTATACTGTATGTAGTAAATAAGCAGAAAATTGTAACAAGGGAAAAATGTTGAGTTTACAATGCATCATCGTCCTTGGCACTACAACACAAGCAAGTGAAACCAAAGACTTGCTTTGCTATTAAAGTCTGTTGAAAGGGCTAAACCAGTAAGCTAATATAAATTTGAGAATATCTTCAAATTTAAGTAATTGTGTGCGCACTACTCAGTTATATTCCCTGTTGAGTACACAAGCTTCCAAAATGAACAAAAATGGGCATCTGTCTTCAGACAGCATGTAAATACTCTATTTATACAGTACGTGACCCATCTGCGATCACATCAGTGTCCCGATTCTCACAATCCCTGCATTTAAATCGACAGAACGTGTTGGGTTAGGGCTATCGGATCAGGACCAGATGAGTGGCATAAAAGTGGCGTGATGGAGGGAGAACGTATGAGATCTGCCATGACAGAACCGGCTCATCCTGAAACGAGTGCAACGATAAACAGATGGACTCGAAGCTTATTTTATCAGACGGGATTGTCAGCACGGCTGAAATGAGATGATTTACCGAGTGATGTAACTGAAATTGAACTCATTAGTAGACTGAAATTGCATTGTTAAAAACCTCAATACAGGTTTCACCTTTTTGTTACGTCCTTGCTCATAATGGCGCAATCCATTTCAGAGTGGCACATGAGTGTTATTACTCTCGTAGTGCTGCTGAAAACGGCACACTTCAGCCAGAGGAATGTCATGTATTCTAGGCTCAAACCTAATGAGGATTTGTTAAATAATTATTGACTTGCTTTGGGCTGTAACTAAAATCCAATGTCTTTTTAATGCCTCTGGCTGGGGCTACTCTGTAGGGATGGTGTGGGTTGCAGCAGGAAAAAAAAAATGCATAGCACACATGGTCAGCTTAGTTCAAGTCAGGGTCTATAAATGTGTTTTAATAAACCACTGATCCCCGCTGAGTTTCTGAATGTATTCATCACTGATACAAATGATGAAACGCTCTCGCAGAAAGCCATAAACTGGACATGGAACAGAAAACAGCACTTTGAATAACAGATGATAATGATCTCTCGCAGTACATACGGTACCTAAGTTCTCGTTCTAAATGCTGATTGAGCGATACTCATCTATAAATGAGTGACAAGTCACAAATTTTATATGGGGGTTATTCTTCACTTGGCTTGTCCAGCGCCGATGTGATCCCGGATGTACTCATCAATATGCTTGATGAGTGCCTTCTCCCACATCCATCCAGCCTAAAAGTCACTATCACTCCTAATCCTCAAATCCACCGCTGAAATATGTGGCCTTTCATCATTTCCAGCACTCATCCTTTTCCAAGAATTGCCTTATTTGAGCCCTGACCTAAAAGGTGCTCTGAATTATGAATGGCAGCAGAGGGGAGGCAAGTAGACAGGCCTGGGTAGATCTAAGCTCACTTGAGAGCTGAGGGAATGGCTGTAGCTACACATGAATATGTCCTATTGTAAAATTTAAGCTCTGCTGTCAAACACTAAACTCAGAAAACAAATAGCAGATTTTTTTTTATTTCAGACTTTGTTCAAGCGATTACTATTAACGTTATATTTACTACTGAGTTCTCGTACTTGTCACTCAACAAGTAGTCCTAAAAGTTCAGAAATTATGCTAAAAAAAAGTTATAAAGGTCCAATGCTTAGCTTAAATACTATATGTATACACAATCTTATGCAAAAGTTTGGGCACCCCTTGATAAACAACAGATTTTGGTGATATTTTAATTGTAAAGATGTTCACACAGTCTCTCTTGGAAATGGAAAAAAATGCAGAATATTTTCAGCAAACATTGATCCATAGTTACTTCTTATGTAAACAAAAAAATAAATAAAAACATTATTATGGCACTGTGCAAAAGTTTGGGCACCCTACATAATCAGTACTTAGTAACACCTCCTCTGGCAGATATCACAGCCTGCAAACACTTTTTATAGCCAGCTAAAAGTCTTTCATTCTTGTACTTGGGATTGTCTCCCATTCTTCCTTGCAAAAGGCTTCTAGTTCTGTAATATTCTTTGGTCGAATTTAAGGTACATCTGTATTGTGTACCTTCCTGAATTTCTTTTTTTTCTGCTATAGAGGTCTTTGACCTGGCATTTCTTTAAAACACCCGTCCCTCTTGAGGATAAAAAATAATCTATATTGTTTCTATATATTTTTTCTTTTTTTTTTTTCCATCTCAACAATGTTTTATCATCGGCTGTAATTGAGCTCATTTATTGCTCTAAGTGTGTCTGAAAAGGATATGTGAGTTAGATCCTGTCTAGGCATGACTCCCAGTTAGAAAGCATGAAGCAATCCCCTCTACACTACATTGTCAGACAATTTATCATCTGATGTGTTCATTGTTGCCATGGATACAGCATTTTCCTTAGTAGCAGTGATGCAGTACAGATGAGGCATTGTCACGTCTCTATCTGGACGAGATGGAAAAAGGAAGTTGGCGCGAGCGAGAGGGAGAGAGAGAAGCAGATCAAAGACATGTACTGTAGCTACTCTATCTGCACTCCTTAAGGGCTGGTCTAAATCTGCGGCTATATCTACTACCACACTAATGGTGACAATGCAGATTGTTGAGCTCCTACATAAACATTCGCGAGCCCTTTGGAAATACCTAAATTTTTGCATAAATTCCTCACAGCATGTGATCTGATCTTCATGGAGTCACAGGCATAGCCAAACACACAGCAACATGTTTATAGTAATGATGATGAGAACAGATTTTAAGGATTCAGCCTTAATTTTAAGCAGTATGTGAAACTCCGGCTTAATGACTTGCTCAAGGTAACTCGACTTGATGTTTTGATTATTAAGATGAATTTCCAGATGTGCGTTGTAGCAGTGCATTGTCCTATAAAAAGACCCACAAAGTCTTATTACTAAAATAAAGCAAGTCTACTCATCTAAAAAAAAAAAGCTTTTTATACAGAGATCATCCATAACATTAAAATGCAATGCCATAAAAACATTAAGACCAATATTGTATAGCCACTGGGGAAGCTCTGGCCCCTCAGGACATGATGAAGAGCTCTGGTGGTGCACTGTGGTGTCTGGCACCAGGGTTTTAGAAGAGGATCCTTTGGGTAGTCGTGGCTTACAGGATGACGTTTTCATGGATCAGAATTTCATAGATGCCTGATTGGATTGAGATATTGGGAATTTATAGGCCAGATCAACGACCTCGAAGACTTTGCATGCTAAGCTCCATAAGCGGCAGGCTGTGATACACTGGGTACCTTTGTTTTACAGCCAATATTGACTTTTTAAAGCAATTTTTGCTCAATTAAAAAGGTTTTATGGGATCAGACCAGACAGGCTAAACTTTGCTCCCCATATGCATTGAACATTGGGTGCCCATGATCCTTTTGGGACTGGCACTACATCCAGAGGCTGGGGTTTGGGCATTGGGTGGGAATTGAACCCGGACCTCATGCATGACCGGTCACAGCCTACCACAGAGCTGGTATATAATTGATAATCAGTGTTATTCAAGTATTGTGGCTGAAACATTTCCCTGATGAAAATAGAATTTCAGTGGACAGCAGAATAACATACATGCACTTAAAGGCTAAAAAAACACTTCTACAGACCATCAAGCTAGAATGAAACATACTGTTACAAATGAAGGAAATTCAGTGGTGTTATTTTAATTCCTAGGAAAATAGTATCCTGCAAAGTTCAGGACAAGGCACAGTACTGAAAGAGGCGATAGCAAAAGACCCAGGGAAATAGGACTGTTGAAGATGGCCACTGAACGAGAATGATGTTAACAGAAGGACACTAGTGAGAAAATCCCTGCTCATTGTTGCAGCACATTTGAAAGGGCTGTTGATTTGTGAAAAATCAGAAATACTTAGGAATTCAAACAGCCTTGTAAGAAGGCCCATGGAGCCCTGCTAGTGACATTTACTTGATAAAAATAATGAGTGGTCAGAATTTATAATGTGTGGGAACGGTCACATCTGTGTAACTATGTGCACCTGGTTCAAATTTGTTTCTGATTGCTAGGTTAACATTTGTGGTTGGAAGTTTCCATACACTCATGAACATGAATCTCATTTTAGTATTGGACATTTAATGATTTTTTCTTTTTTTTTTTCTGGGGCAAAAAATGCTTGTATGACATGTTAATCTTTAATAGAAGAAAGAATAGAAGAAAGATCTTAAGATTTCATTTATTAATCTTTTTTCCCTGAAATTAACAAACAGTTAACAAAATTATTAAGGCATCCACTTAGATTATGCATTCAGCTGTGCTGAAAGTCCTGAAATGTCTTTTAATTTTCCAATGCATTTCAGCTTCCTGTTAGTGATGATCATTGAGTATAACAATAAGCTGTTGTGTGTTTTTTGACAACACTTGTTGTATTGACCAACACATGATGCACTGGGAAAGTTCAAGGAATTCTGATCTGAGAAAGAGGATGGTTGATTTACAAAAGTCAGGAATGTCACACGGTAAAATCCGGAATGTTGAAATAGCATTTGGTTGAAGCTTCGAAATTCATCCTGCTAATCTGATCAGCAGTCAGGTCATGAATAATGATAATAACGTACTCATTTATTCATTCATTCCATAAACACCAGTAGCCTGGTTACATTGGCCATACATGAATATGCCATAACACTGCCTCCACCATGTTTGAAAGATGAGGTGGTACACTTTTGGATCATCAGCTGTTCCTTTCTTTCTCCATGCAGGCCTTTTGCTGTTGCTGAACTTACTAGTTAATTCCTTCTTTTTAAGAATATTTCAATATCCAGTCATGCTGCTAATTCACAATTTTTCAAAAAGGTTTTCATGCATAATGACTAAATTTGTGGCCATGTTGTGGTATACATACAGTACAGTATATGTGAATGTACTGTAAGTGTGGCAGACCAGATATATCAAGAATCATATGACAAGCTTTCCTAATTATGTACCGGACATTTATGAGGATGTTTAGCATTGTGTTTCTTGAATTATTTAACAGACACTCAGCATACCTTAAACCTGCACCATAAATGAAATTAAAACATGAGAAGAAGGGAAGCCAGAGCCAGTCAACGCGATAGTTGTATATACTGTATACACAAAGTATGCAGATGACACCTACAAGGCAGGCAAATCATCACCAAACTGAAACTAAAGTGCGACACGGTACGACTTGGTCCAAAAAAAGCAAAGTAGACTATGAGAGCTGACTAGAGCAAACATATCCTCAGCAGTCCAAGACGAGGGCGTGTAAGGGCGAAAAGCGATGTTTTGAACATTTATGTACCGGATTTAAAATAAGCTACTAATAAGTTACTTGCTCAACACCTGCACCAATAGATATTACTTAGTAAAGCTAAACTGAATATTTTTACTGGGATTAGTTCGTATTTTCACTTTGGCTGAAATAACGGCGCTGAAGTGGTATAAGTGAATTTTAACACGCTGGAGTCGTTTTAAGACAAAACCTCATCTTTATCCGATCTACTTTTTCCATTCCTCATCTGTGATTCACTCTTCGATTACCGAACAAGGAGTGTATTTGTCTGACCACCAAAGAAGTACAACTTAGTGTAAACAAGACATGTACTGTACATGGGCTTTAACCTGAAATAATTATAATATCACTTTAAGATCATCAGATTATTTTTAGCTTTAACCTTTTAACCATTTCTACAAACGCTCAACAACAGATACTAACACGAGTTTGAAATTAAATCATAGGTGTATAAGATGATAATAATGACATGGCAAGACAGAGCCAGAGCAGGAGCGAACCAAAGGCACAGGCCAGTTGGTATTCTTGTTTACAACACCATGAGATACTGCTCCTTGTAAAACATTATGCTATATGGAAGTTTCATCCCTTTGGATTTATGTGACTTTTTTTTCTTCTTCTTCTTTTCAAAATTTAGTTATTCACATTTTCTTATTCTGTGACATTTTAACATAATGTGAGGTGTTTTGTTTAGGTGATATACATTTTTGGATTATTTATTTATTTATTTATTTATTAAAAAAAAAAAAAGGAGTGCAAAAATTTTCATGCTCAATATCTTAAAAAATCTCAGAATGCAGATAGAACCATATAAGTTTAAGTGGCGATTTTACCACTTTGACTAAACTGGGTAATAGAATACTGCACAGTGCAACATTCAGTCTTAATGGAAATATCTCTGCTGATAAACCCAGCTTGGCCTGGCGAGCTACCAGCTGCCGAAACCAAAGACAGAACTGGGCAAACGGATAGACTACTATCTTTGCAAGCTGGTAAATTATTATATAAGTTACATTATATAACTTTCTTCTTTTCTAAAGTTTAAGATTTTTGAGTTTTGGTTTTAATTTGGTCCTTGGTTCTGATCGGCTGAGCCAAAGCCGTGCTAAAATCCTCAATACATGCACGCCAGTGACTGCATCACAATGAGTGAATTCTGTAGTGATATGCAAGGTCTTTTATCTTGATAAGGGGGTTTTAGGCACGCCACTTATGTATTGTGCATAAGAATGCATACTTATGGGGGAGAAAACTATGTAATCCAAACAATCTAATCCATGCCCTCTTTCTTCTTCTTGCTTTAATAAATAGCTTTTTCACTATGCAGAAGTAATAGTATCACTCATCTTTACATTTAATGTATAAGATTCGTTATGCTTCTGCAGTGGTAAGAAAGGTGGCTTAGTGGTTAGCACCTTACATCTTGTCCTGGGTTCGATTCCCATGTCACAGGTCTCCATGTGCTTTGTGAGTTCCTCCAGGTTTTTGCACAGTTCAAAAACATGCAGATTAAGCTAATTGGCATTTTCAAATTGCCCATAGTGTGTGAATGTGCGTGTGAATGTTGACTGGATGTCATACTGTACCTTGGTTGTACAAAATGGGAATCAATACAATGATAACCATTCTCTCCCAGTGGTCACCACTGGCCTCCATGGTCCCTGGTTGGACTACAGAGTCTCCTACTATGGATGGATGGAATGGTAAATGAACACTGTGTTTAAGGTTCTGCAAAAATGACCAGAAGACTGCAACACACAGTGACAGGGCTTTTAAGTGCCTAAAAATGCTTTTTTATAGTTTATTTGTCTTCATTTGTAGCATACAAATTACATAAAAGCATACAAATCTATATACACTATTTCGATTTAACAAATAGTTATTAAGCAAATAGTTAAGAGCCTTCCATTGGCCAATTACTGTAGTCATTTAATATGATTCAGCTGGCAAAAAAAAAAAAAAGTTATTTAACTCAAACTGATGCAGTGAATAGCATAGCTTCTCATTTCTTAAACAACCATGACAGAGACATATCCTTTGAACTTGGCAAAGATGGTACTTTGTTTCAGGAGGGATAAAATTATTGGCCTGCATCAAGAAAAGAAACCAACTAAGGAGATTGCTGATACTACTAAAATTGGGTTAAGAACTGTAAAATGTGATTAAAACCTGGAAGGATAGTGGTGACCCATCATTTTCGAGGCAGAAATGTGGTCAGAAAAAACATCTTGAATGAGCTTGATGGGAAATCACTTAAAGGCTTAGTGAAATCTAATTGTATTGTATATAAAAAATAAAAATAAAAAAAACAGTAGAACTCACGTCTATGTTAAATAGTGAAAGTAAGAACATTTCCACATACAAAGCGAAGAGGACTGGAACTAAACAGCTGTGTAGTCTTAATAAAACTACTTATCAGTGAGGCTAATAATTAAATAATAATAAAAAAAAGGTTTCAATTTGCTAGGGAGCATAAAGAATGCACTGTGGAGCATTGGAAAAGGTTATGTGGTCTGATGAGTCCAGATTTATCCTGAGTAATGGGTGCATCAGGGTGAGAAGAGAAGCAGATGCACCCATCATGCCTAGTGCTTACCGTACAAACCTACAGGTACAAACTGTTCTGATCTGGGGTTGCTTCTGGGAATGAAGTTGGGTGATGATGTGAATGTACTGTACTGAATGAGCAGCTTTTCAAATCTATGGATTTTTTTTCCTTCCTTGATAGCACAAACATGTTCCAGGATTCAAATGGTTCTAGGAGAGAACCTCTCTAAGAGAAAAACTTTTACTTATTTATTGCTTCTGTTGGTCTAGGTTCAGAAACAGTATGTGCCCAAAAAATAACATCAGCTGACTACCTGAATGTACTGAATGACCAGGTTATCTCATCTATGGATTTCTTATTTTCCTGATGACACGGGCATATTCCAAGCTTACAATGCCACGATTTACTGGGCTCAAATTGTGAAAGAGGAGAGCATGACACATCATTTTCACACTTGGATTGGGCATCACAGGGAATTTTCAGATCTTTTTTTTTTATATACTGTATTTATCATATCTAATAAAATGTGGGTGTATTATAGCTTTTCTATTTTTTAACAACACTAGACTGATTAAGCTATCGATTCTCATTTGTCACCATGGCGAAGGTCCAACACACTGTCACTGTCAAATTAGTTCATTTATATATATATAGTGTATATGTTTGATATAGTATGTAAAGGACAAAGAAAATGATTTAATCCCGTCTAATCAGAAACATGTGGAGTGCTATCTGTTTAATTACGATCACTGCAGTAAGTAATTTGGTTAAATGCAAAAGAAAAAATGGGACCAACATTTATCTTGATTATATCACACAGTTTTTGTGAAGGACAGCACTTAGGACAGCCAGCTACAGGACTCCTCATACAGTATGTGGCAAAATATGTGGCGTTTTCTTTGTGTGTGTGTGTGTGTGTGTGTGTGTGTGTGTGTGTGTGTGTGTGTGTGTGTGTGTGTGTGTGTGTGTGTGTGTGTGTGTGTGTGCACGTTTATGGTTACATGCACACATACCTTAATGAAATTTTATTTATTCATGAAAATGTTTATAGGTTTAGAATTGCAAGCTACTCAAATACAACATTTGACATTGTTTCCGGATTTACTTTGCCACTCACCCGAATCATGTTTGATTTTCCGTTGCAGAAAATAGTGTGGTGTGGTGAGGGATATTTCATCAGACAGTTCCCATACAAAGCAGGTACTAAACACCAGGGAAGGATTCATTGCCTCTGCAAATGAGTTGTTGACCTTAAGAAAAGATTTCTTTAAAGCACAGTGTGATCAGAACCTTCTGTTCTGAGAGTGCAGATGTGATTCACATGGTTTTAGTGACTTTTAAGATTAGGCCATCCCAAATAACCTATTATAGGTTCTAACTGCAGGACAGGAAATCAATAAGGTGCTCTGCTTTGAGCACATCATCAGGCTGTCCTTATACACAGATCAGCGATAAAATTTAATCCACTGACAGGTGAAGTAAATAACATTGATTATCTTGTTACAATCGCACCTGTTAAGGGGTGGGACGCATCAGGCAGCAAGTGAACACTCAGTTCTTGTGTTGGAAGTAGGACACACGGGCAAGCGTAAGTAACTGACCGGCTTTGACAAGAACAAATTGTGATGGCTAGGCGACTAAATAATCGGTTCTAAAGGGACTTTCTGGTATGCATTGAACATAAAATAGACCAAAGAAGGACAACTGGTGAACAAGTGAAATGGTCATGTGCACCCAAGGTTTAATGATGCACTTGGGCAGTGAGGGCTTCCCTGTCTGGTCTGATTCTACAAAAGAGCTTCTGTAGCACAAATTGCTGAGGTTCCGATAGAAAGGTGTCAGAGCCGTCGCTTATTTGGACAAGACATGGTACCAGGATGCACCATGGTAAGAAGGCAAGCCGAGAGAAGCGGTGTGATGCACTGGGCAATATTCTGATGGGAAATCTTTGGTCCTGACATTGATGTGGATGTTACCCTGACACCTACCTACACTAGACTGACTAAGTACACTGCTTCATGGCAACAGTATTCACTTATGGTGGTGGCTTCTTTCAGTACAGTAGGTGGGGCCTCCATGCATCAGATCCATGTGATCGTCCTTACAACTTAAAGGATCTGCAGCTAATGCTTTAGTATCAGATACCACAATATACTTTCAGAGGTTTTGTGGAGTATCTTGATGGGTCAGAGCTGTTTGGATGGCACAAAGAAAAAAAATATTAGGCAGTTGTTTTTGTAGATAGATAGATAGATATCCTTTAAAAAACTGTGTCCAATATTTAACTTTTTCTTTAATAAGTTAACACATATCTTACAACACCCCAAATTCTGTCTATTAATGTTCTAGCTGAAATTCATAATTTTCATAAATCAGATTCCGCTTATTTCACTCCTTCTCCAAATGAGCTGTTTCAGTGTACTGTAAGTAAACCTAGAACAGCAAAGCTGAGCAACAAGTGGGGCTAGGGGATTTTCTTGTATGATGGCACAATACAATAATGGATGCAATACAATCATGCACCCTGGAAACTACAGTATCTGACTGTCTAAAAATGACTAAAAAGTGAATTGGGCATAGTGGGCCCCCTTGAGTTATTTTAGGGTTACTTACCCAAAAATTTATCGTATGTATTTTTTAATATTTATATATTAATTTTTCAGCAATTTTAACGAGTGAAATTCAATTCTAAGCAAAATGCTCAAGGGGTGATTACTGTATTCCTGCAAATTCCACCTCTAGTAGAATAGCAACAGTTTTTTCAACTTTTTGAGTACAACTATAAAGGATGACATTAAACACCTTAGGTTTTTTTTTTTTTTTTTTTTTTGACATTATATACTTTAAGGTTTTTGATGTTCTTTTTTGCAAGGCAGTGCGATTTTCTTCAATACAACGGAACCAGGGATGTGACCCCCCTCTGTGGGTAATAGAGTTCTGTATTTTTGCCATGGAGTTATAACTGCAACAATAAGACTACCTCTGAATTAAAAAAAAAAAAAAAAAAAAAAAAAAACCCTACCCACATGCTTATTTTAATCATGCTCGAACCTTTTTACCTTGCTTGACATTTTCATAAACCTGTTATGCAGCATGTCAAACTGATTTGCATAAAATTGTTTAAAAGAATTGTAAACTGAATACTGGCAAGACGTCCTTTATGGTCACTATGGATTATACCAGAAAAGGACTTACATGAACCAAAACAATGTTTCCCATAATCTTCATGTAGTTTATACTGTTATAAAGGGCATGACAAACACTCATGGCCAGGGCTGACGTTACTTCGTTCATATGCAGTCACACGAGGCGCTGTGTTATTTAATTTGTTCTTGGGCCAAGGATTTTTTTTTATTGTTACTTCCACTAAGTATGATCTTCTCTTAAGTTTTCCATGGTGTAGTTCTGTTTTTTAACATAGTACACTGCCTCATTTGCATACACCTCCATTTCATATTGCTGTGCATAAACAAAATGATTTTGTCATCTACATTCATTTATGTGTTAACAGCTTTCATTTCTATATTTACTGTTTAATTTGCCAAATGTGGTCAGGGAATGCATTGCTGGAATAGGCAAATGAAAACAAATTGACATATTTACTCTGATTCGATAGCTTGACTGCTTAGTTATTCTATCATGTGTCGATATTGCTCAAGTATGAAGCGTGTGAATGCTTTTTACGTTGAAACCACAGCTTCACAGTTTACAGACAGGAATGATACAAATTAAGTCAGAACATTATATGCATTTACATAAAGTATTTGCATGCATTTTCAATTTCTGGTAAACTCATTAATTATTTCATCCATTAATTAATTCGTTCATTTGTTCTTTCACGCATTCATTCGTTCACAGATGCCTCTAATAACTATCAAAATGTATTTGTTGCTTTGTGCTACTCTATCAACAATAACACTTGCAATAACACCATTGAAGTAAAGGATTTGAACATTGTTCTTGATTAGCCCCAATCATGTTACTTTAATGAAAATAAAATAGGTAGCATTAATTTTGAATCAGGTTTATTGAATATTTTCCAAATCTCTCACTTTTTGTGTAGCCATGCAATTGTTCCCTTGTCAAGCCACATTTTTAAAGCAATATTTTTCTTCAGTTAGTTTCAGGTAGCTTCATGATTAATAATAGAGCCCTTAGTGGGTTGGGGGTTAGGAGTCAGGGCACTGCATGTTCAGACAGAAACATGTGTTAATATTTCAATTGCTTGTCCTCCAGAATTGTTCAAATCAAGAGTTTCCCGCATCATCACAAAGAAAGTGATTTAGTTGTCAAAACTCATTTACTGTATATAAAGTTGCACTCTTAAAAATAGATGTGTAAGGTACTTGCTACAACGATTCATAACAGTGATGAACACCTCAGCCGTCAAAATGTCTTATGGATCAGTGGCTAGTTTTAAGCATTCATAATATATTAGCATATTGTAATAATGGGATTTAAAGTTAGATTTATGGTCCATCTGGAAACAGTGAGTGAAACAGCAGCTGTAGCTTCTCTTTTGTATGCTAATACTTAAAAACTACATGTCAGACAGCTGATGTACAGACCTCTATATGAGGATGTGGCAGGTCCCAAGGTCTTCCTAAATCTCCGCCTGCCAGCTCCCGTAGACAACATGCTGGAATACTCTGAGCTGAGCGAGTTGCTCCGACCCTTAAACCACAATGTCAACATTGTGGGAGCATGGGCCCCTAGTTGTCTTTGTATACCAGCTCAAAGACAACTGCCAGAGGGGGCTGCAGACCCTGAGGAGGTCATTGATCTGGGTGTGTTGGGGCACTTTATTGCTAGGCTGTGGGTCCAGTGACACCGACTGGTGTCACTGACATAGGCAAGGGGATTGGCTGAGAACAACTTGGCAGCATATAATGGAGCATGGCGTTCCACTCCGACACCATTCTCTCCATTACTCCAAAGCCAGCTCTCTGAATCTCTTCCTGTGATCTCTTCCCCTGTACTGTACCTCTCCACCAAGTGAAACAATCCTTGCTGCTGGGGCTGAGTAATACCCTGAGCAGGTCATCTGGTGAATCCTGTCCAAATCACAGCTGTGCCCACTGCTGTGGACCAACATCCCATTCAAAGGAATTACTGTATCATGGATCTTGTTGTTCCATATCATGGATGTTGTTGTTGAATCCATTGGACTGGACTGCTCATAGGCATCACTTTGCGACACAATAAATGGAAGCACTGTTGCATGTCACCCCAAAGTCAGGATCCCAAAAGAGATTTTGACCGATAAGGCTAAGCCATTTTTATGAAATGCACATTCTGGGGACTTAATGAGTGATTTTTTTAGTCTTTTTGTCATGCAGACTTAGAAGTTAAACAGGAGGCTAAAGTTCGTATTCTCTCAGGTGGTAAAGGGTAAGAAGCGTCCACTGCTGAACATCAGTCACAAGATCTCGGTGAGGGAGATTAAGTATACAGCACCATCTGGAGTGTCTGGCTATAAAGTGGACAGTCCACCCTCTCTGATGCTTTACCCATTTAAATTCAAACTGGTCCACAGACCAGAGGCATAAATGACCATGGTGGATTTCCTTTTTTGTCAGTTTGGGGAGTCAGCTTTTGGCTTAGACATCCACAAACCTCAGCATTTTTGGTATAAAATGGAAGTTATGCTCATGACGATATCATAAAGCTTGTTTGGACATACAGTACACACCAAAAGTTTGGACACACCTCCTCATTCAAAGAGTTTTCTTTATTGTGTTCTTTAGTGTGTTCTTTAGCCCAAACAAGTCTCTTCTGCTTGTTGTCTATCCTTAGCAGTGTTTCCTAGCAGATCTTCTACCATGAAGGCCTGATTCACACAGTCTCCTCTTAACAGTTGTTCTAGAGACGTGTCTGCTGCTAGAACTCTGTGTGGCATTGACCTGCTCTCTGATCTGAGCTGCTATTAACCTGTGATTTCTGAGGCTGGTGACTCGGATGAACTTATCCTCCGCAGCAGAGGTGACTCTTGGACTTCCTTTCCTGGGGCGGTCCACATGTGAACCAGTTTCTTTGTAGCGCTTGATGGTTTTTGTGACTGCACTTGGGGACACTTTCAAGGTTTTCCCAATTTTTCGGACTGACTGACCTTCATTTCTTAAAGTAATGATGGCCACTCGTTTTTCTTTACTGCTTTTTTCTTGCCATAATACAAATTCAACCTCTTTGAATGATTAGGTGTGTCCAAACTTTTGGTCTGTACTGTATATAACAATGTGCAGTTTCCATTGTCCCATCAACAACAATTAAACATGATGTGCAATAAATCTGTTTCATGTGCTTTTTATATAAATATGTTAAGTTCAGGTTTAGTGATACCTGATTTTAGTACGGGCAGTGACTCCCACAGGCTGTGAAAATTTAAATGCTACTTAGAAGGAAGATTCAAGTCTGTAATATGCACTGAAATGCCAGATCACATTGTTCTTTCTCCATATCAAAGTCACATTTTGTCTCTACCTCATGATGACTTTTTAATGTATGTACATGCTGTAGGTTTTTTTTTCCCCTGAAATAATTCTCTTTGAAGTCATTTGGCTTTGTTGCTTGTCATTTTTGTGAAAAGATTAACCAGTTTTTTTTTCACCTGCTGTGACTTTACAAATCTCATCACAATTACTCCACAACCATCACAATTGACTGTTTCAGGCATTTGACTTGTTCATGTAATTGTTATCTGTTAACACTTAACTACTTGATTTCCTGAACCAATTAACGGACTCTAGCTGAAGTCAAATGCCGTAGGCAAGTTAAAGTCTTGCCAATCTTATCGTTAAGTTGTGTTTCAAATAGTGTTTGAAGCTGTACAATTTACTCATTTCTGGCTGGTTCATGCAATTATCCAATTAGGCGGTCATGTCAGCAGTGATATAGATAAAATCATGCAGACTTACATCATAAGCTTCAGTTTAGTTCCAGATTACATATCAGGATGGGAAAAATGAATGGTTTGATTTTTTTTTTTTTTTTTTTTTTTTTAGAAAATGCTGACATCCTTTGTTTTTCCAGACACAAACTACTTTAAACTGTGGTAGGCAGAAACGCATCTCAAAGCACACAATACATAAGAAAGTTGGGCAACGTTATTGTTATAACAGGTACAGGTGCATAGAAACTAGCCAACTGAATCATGTCCAACAACTGATCAAGTTGACCTGATGACTCTCTCTAAATCTCTATTGACTGGAGACCTGTTTAAAATTGTAATACTAATTAAAATTGTTTAGAGAGAACAAAATCCAAATGGAAAAGTTGCATATTTTAATTTATGTGAATAATGCCGTATACTTTACTGTATGATGACTGGTCTTCTCATCATCAGACAAAGCTTTTTACCGGCCCAGGCAAATTTTTCTGTTCACATTCATTGATTTCTAAATTCATTGTACACACATGCATTTCGATGAATTTACAATTTTTTGTGGAAAAGTAATTATTTTGTGTAATTAAAATCAACTCATATAAGTTGTAAATAAATATATATATATTCTAAATTCATTACATGTAACATAAAAAATAACTACCTAAAGTAGTCAAACAATTTTTCTGATTTAATTTCAATGATTACAACTTAAAGGTCATGAAATGTCTCAAAAATATTAAAATATTGCATTTCCAGTTTAAGTAAATTACTATTCACACTGTATACATGCCATGTACTGTATCTCTCAGTTCAGTACACACATGGGGAAGATTTCTCCCTTATCAGTTGTCCAGAAGATGATCATCTAAACCCTCTGCAAGGAGAGTCAGTAGAGTAATAGGCTACTCTATTGAAGCCTATTCACAGAATGTTTCCTGGAAGGGAAAAGTGTAGACGTAAAAGGTGCACAAGCAACAGAGATGATTGCAGCCTTAAGACAATTTTCAAGCAAAGCTGATTCAAGACCTTGGGAAAGCTATACAAGGGGTGGAGTGAGGCTAGAGTAAAATCAATATATTTATTTAGGAAATGGTCTGCAACTGTTGCATTCCATGTATTAAGTTATTCCTGAACCAGAGACAATTTCAGAAGCATCTTACCTTGGCTAAAGAGTAAAAGAGCTGGATGATGACAACTTTTATGGAGGTGCCAAATTTTGCTTTCCAGCAGGACATAGCACCTCCCCACAGTTCCAAAACTACCACTGACTATGATATTATTGTGCTTGATTGACCAGTCAACTCACCTGACCTGACCCAACAATACAGACGAGACGAAAGCTGCTATCAAATCAACCTGGTTTTCACTAACACTTCAGCAGTGCTATGGCTGATAGCATCCATGCCATGCCTTATTAATGCAGTAATTCATGCTAAAGGAGTCCTGACCAAGTATTGAGTGACTCAGTAATTTGACATATTGTTTTTAGAATTTCTATATTGGTAAAAAAAAAAAAAAAAATGTTTTAATTGAACCTAAGAAACCTTCTATTATGGTGAGATAAAGATATTTTGAGATTTTTTATTTTCATAAGCTGCAAACTAAAACAAAAATAGACATGAAATATTTTACTGCACATATAATGGATCTAGATTATATGAGTCTCACTTTTTTAATTAAATTACAAAAGAAAATTAACTTTCACAATATTAAGTTTTTGTCATGTGTGTGTGTGTGCGTGTGTGTGCGTGTGTGCGTGTGTGCGTGTGTGTGTGTGTGTGTGTTATACTTTCTAAAAGACCTTTTTCTGAAATGTTGAGGTGTTCTGAAGATGTTAATGAAAAATACCTTTTCCAGTACATAGATTTTTTTTTTTTTTTTTTTTTTTAATCTCTGGAGTAGAGACATCACATGTTTATTCCTGGACAAGCCTTTCTTCCACCTTGTCTCATCCACAGTTTCAGTCTTGCCTCTCCCACAAACAGCCTGGTCCCTTGTGACTGGTAGAATGCAGGCAAAGGCACACCAAACCATCATTTTTTGACACTTTTGAGGTCTACATATAGAGAAGCTGACAGCTGAATAAGAGACCTGGTGCAGCCAAACCATGCAAGGTTGATTCAAAAATAAATAAATAAATAAATAAATAACCTTCATAATTATGAATTACCCTTGCTCTACTTTGTATGTTACATACAAAGCAGGGAGATTCTGATTGAATTGAATTCATCAGTGGCAAAGAATGCAAAATCGATGAGATCTGCCATGACTCACGTGGTTGACAGCACACTACGTCTAAAAACTCTTCGATTTGACGTTTTTTCAACTCCTCTTCCAACAGCAATGGCTACTCTCTTTGACAGCAGAGACAAAGCACAGCTGTGCTTGAGCGCATCTTATTTTTTCCCACCTGTGTGTGGATGTAACAACTGGAAATATGTAGGTTTGCAAGATATATTGGAAAGAAAGCCATAGAGGCCAGAGACACAGTTAGAAGATGGCTTGGGTTTGGAGTCTGATGCTGAAGAGGGCTCAGGGAGACACCATGACATATTTGACTGACAACTTGCCTAATTATTGAAAGGACAATGAAAAAGAGAAATATACATCTAAAGAAGTAAGACAAACTGATCTTATTTATTTATTTTTACCTCTGTTGCCATGACAACAGTAATTCTTGTTTCATTTGTTTTAATTCAAGTTTTGGCCATTTTCTTAATCACCATTGTTGTTCTTGATTCATTCCATTATTGTGCTCAGGTGTTCATGATTTTCATTTAATTTTAGCTATTCATCATTTCTGTTCCTTTTAACTAAAGGTAAAATAATACTTTCTCTGTTTAGTATATCATTGCTACACAAACTGAAAAATAAATGCATGATTTGCTGTTGAATTAATTGATATTGTCAGTAACCAATATGCATAAGTATAACAACATTGTAGAAAGTAAACACTTTTAATGCATTACAATTGTTCGTGTGGAAACCTTGTTCTAATATAAAAGTCATTAACTATAGTGTTAACACACTTTGTAAATATGAATTTGGATGTGCAGACAGAATCTCTATCAGCACATTAGTGCTTTAATTGGGTAATATGATCATTTGTATACAAAATTGGAAGTTGAGCTCTGTCCTGGATGCAGTCAATTCAAAAATGATTTAATATTAATAAAACATGTGAAAAAAGTCAATTATGTCAGTTGATGTTTAATTAATTTAGGTTTGATTAATTATTATGTTTTGTTTATATAACAGTTTATTTAGGATAGACTTTTTTCCTTCCTGATTCTTGATTACATAATTAAATCTGAATTGAGCATATGAATATGAGCACATCGGGTAATTGAATTGAGCATATGAATATAAGCACATATTTCAACATATTATGCTCTAAAATTGCATTTAACATATCGGAAATTCACATCACAAAGAAAAAAAGATATTCCGTATATCTGTAATATAAACATTTTTTAATATATAAATTATGTAAAATTAATTTGAAAATAAATGATTCATGCATAAAAAATGCTTGAAATAAATACATTTAAAATTGTAAAATTACAAAAAATAAATGTTATGCAAAATGGAAAAAATAATTGCTATAAAAATGATCACAATCAAATTACACATGAAACTAAAAGCATTATTAAAAATATACAGAAATAAATGAATAATGAAAAGGATCACATTAGAATTAATAAACATTACATGTAAAAATCAAAGACTTGTGTCAATAAAATATGTGAAAACAAATGACTTTCATGCAAAACTCATGAAAAAATTACTTTCGTGTAAAACTCACAAGGAAATAAATGATTCATGTTAAAGAATCTTGTGTAAATACATGTGAAAAAATGGATTAAAGTAAACAAATGTGAATCATATGGAACAAAAAAGAAAATAATTGTGCAAGGTTGTGCTAGTGTACAGTCCTGTAAATCCTGTTTTTTTTATTTATTTTTTTTTTTATCTATTTTGATTTCCTGAAGAGTTTGTCCATTTGGCCATTTCACTCAGGTGCTTGTTCAGTCCCTTATTATTTCAAGACTGGACTCCTGCAATTCACTCCTGGCAGGTCTGTGCCGTTTGTCCTGTACAGTTGATCCATAATGTGGCTTCATGACTTGTTTTCAACATTCCTAAGTTCTCCCACACCACCACACTTCTCCAGCCCCAGGCTTTCCGTAGCTGCCCGCATCGAATTCAGAAGGCTGATGCTTGACTACGAAGCTAAAAATGGAAAAGAACCCCCCCCCCCCAAAAAAAAAAAAAATCAGTGTTTGACTGATGGTACTTCAAGTTAGTAACCTAGTGAACAAGAGTAAGGATATATTTAATCATGGAAACTTCAAAGCACTTCTGGATAAACAGACTGGCAATCATGACAAAATGATCATACGAAGAAAAACTAATTGGTCAAAAAGGGTAATAAAATAGATGATTTGTGTATAAACGAAAATATGAAAACATGCATTTTTCATATGGATCATGATTATTTATACGTGAAGTTCATGTGAGTTTCTGTAAAAAATGTTTCCATGATGATTTCTGTACCCAAGTCTGTATTATTTCAGTCAGGTTTTGAGAAGGGAGACCATGGGGGACTAAAAGATGCGTTTCAGAGCAGCTTTCAGAACAATTTAAATTGTGATTTTGCACATGAGCTACATTTTACAGGAACACCACCCTAGGGGTCTACCCTCATCAAAGTCAACTACTTGTACAGCCGATAATAAGAAAGTGTGGATAAATAATGTGCTGTCCTTCACCAGTGCAGCACAGAAATGTCTCTTGCTTGCTCCGCAGTCATTTTAGTGAGAGATATTCATCACAGAACGTATGTATGAGTCAGAATTTTAAAGGTTGTTAAAAGTGTTTTTAATCAGTAGCTTTGTTCTTGTGACATGGCTTTCGTTTGAAGGGCTTTAAAAGCATGTGTGTGTGAAATACAGCTCATTGAATCAATCACATGCTCGATGCTTCCTGCAGCAATGCAAGCAGTACACAAAAATGCATTCAATAATCCTAAACATACTGATACATCCCTTGAAGTGTACCGCTTGTATTGCTGAAAAACATCTTTCTATTTATCAAAATTATGTTTGCTTTATTTATTCTGTCCCTAAGGGGATACAAAATTAAATTACTTGAATACTGGCTAGGATATAACCTAGAAAAAATAAACTAGCATGCAAATCTGTTAGATTGAACTTCTACCACCTTTGCAACAAGTTTATATATATAAAGTAAACTGGCACTAATTAGACAGATGATGTATTTGTTTCTGATAAAATGGAATATGGTTGGCTTGCAGGTTATGCAACAGAGCAACAGATATTAAAGTATGTTACACACTACTTAATATTTAGATTATGTTTATTTATTTAATTAATTAATTTTCATCACCATCATCTATACCTCTTAATCTTGTATACAGGGTTGCTGGGGGTCTGGAAACGTATAGGGTATGAGGTAGGGTACACCCTGGAAAGGGTGCCAATCCATCGCAGGGCTACTAACGGCAATTTGCAAACGCCAATTAGCGAAATCTGCTGTTTGAGTCTTCGGACGGTGAGAGGAAACCCACCAAACATGGGCAGAACATTCAAACTCTTTGCACACAGAGGTGGGAATCGAACCCAGAACCTGGCGGTGCACACTAAGCCACCATGCCGCCTAAATTATTTTTCTTAATTCTAAAATTGTTAAAGGCAGCAGCTTAGTACCAGTGTGCGTTAGTACATCATTGCATGGCTTAGTATATGTAGCAAAAATGGACCACAAATACAAAGACATTATTGATGCACGCAGCATTGGAGTTGAATATGTGGAGATCTGTACATATACAAATGAAGAAAATTCAACACCCTAAAAAATGCTGGGTTAAAAACAACCCACTTTGTGTTGAGCATTCATACACAGACATGAGGGATTCGAACCCTGACCCTGACTGCCTGGCGACAGTGCTATTTACAAAACATTAAATTTAAACACATGACGTGAGACAGCAGAACAGTGAATGACGAATGTGCAGTATTTGTGTTTACGTTATTTCTGCATGTTGGTGTAAAATTAATAGCACATTATAGAAAAGGTAATTTAATATTTTAATGGCTTGCTTAGATTTTTGCTTTACTCACACATGCAAGTAAAAAAAAGCAAGAGGAGGTCAGGTCACACAATCAGGTCTGGCACACTTCTACTGTGACATGACTTTCTTAATCAGTCTAAGCAAAGGTAACAGTCATTTATTTCTTTTAAAGCATGATTACAGTTGCAATTGACGTTCAGGACACAAAGTGGCTTACATTTACATTTAGGCATTTGCCAAATGATATTATCCAGAGCAACTTACAAAAGTGCTTTGAAGTTTCATTGGATAATTCCTTACTAAATTACTAAGTATCATCAATCCAACACTGCTGGGAAGTTTTTTGTTTTAGTTTTTTATTGAAGAAACAGATAGGTCTTTAGTCATCGTTCAAAAATTGGAAAAAAGTCGGCTGTACGGACATCTAGAGGAAGTTCTTTCCCCTGTCAGAACCGAAAACAGTCTAGATACCCAGGATCTCTGAGAGATGGTGGGACCAACCGAGCAGTGCTGGAGGATCGGCGGGAACGTGGTGCGGTGCAGGGTGTGATTAGAGCTGAGAGGTAAGTGGGTGCTGGGC